>SJYC01088329.1:0-14681 GCA_006408675.1 Madoqua kirkii
CCCGCCTGTCTCTTCACTGCCTATTTGGTCTCATCAGCGAGGATGCTTTTGTTCACAAGTGACGGAATTAGTCAGTTCTCGGTGAGTGATACTCCATCCCACATCTCTGTGTCTCACGGCAGTGGACATGTGTCATTGCTCATGCGTCTGCGGGTCAGATGGGCAGACTTTCCGGGCTTGGCCAGGCTCACTCGTGTGTCTGTGGTCAGCTGGTGGTTGAGGAGGCATGTCTGATCTTGATCCTGCTCTTGGCTGACTCTCATGTTTGGGTGTCGGCTAGTCATCAGCCAGACCAGGATGACCTGAATTGAAGTGAGCAGGCTCTCTTCCGTGTGGTCTGTCATTCTCTGGGGGCTGGCCCAGGCCGGCAGTCATGACGGTGGAAGAATTCCAAGGGAAGCTGAGACGCTCGAGGTCTCACGTGGTCTAGGCTGAGAGCCGGCATCCCGTCACGTTTGTCTTTTCCAACTGAGTAGAGCGGTTCTCACCGGGTGGGAAGACTGCGAGCTGAAGAACATGGGTCCAGGGATGTCATTAACCAAGGCTGCAAATGCGGTCAGCCTGCCGCACACAAAATCCCAATTCCATGAACCTTTCACTGATTCATTACCTCGCAGACAGGAAAGCCAGGATTCAGGTAGAGCACAGGACTATTGGCACTAAGTCAGTGACGTTGTTAGCGACACAGATGCGTTTCCTCTCTCCTCTCAGCCATTCCCAGCCTATTGGCTCGCTCTCAGGCCAGCTGATTTTGAGGTCTCAAGCAGCTATCAGCACCAATTAAAGAAAAAGGCCTCATCGTTCATGTCTGGTGGGCTCTTCTGCCTGGGAATCTCGAAAAATCTTTTCTTCTGCTGTACTGGCTTGGACCGGCTTCTATCTCCCCATCTCTAAACTATCACTTCTTTGGGGCAGCGAGTAAGAAACTTCCAGACCAGAAGTAGCTTCAACAACTCAGGCCGCTCATCCCTTGTTTAGAGAAAAGTGTAGCGTGCTCTCGTGTATGAAGAGGGTTGGAGTCTCATGGTCCTGAGATAGGTCCACCAGGTTCATGTCTCATCAAGAGGTCAGATTCCTCCGGTTTCCTCTGCCACCCACAGGGCTAATGTTTTCACCTCTCATGCTCCAAACCTCATGACCTTACTATTCAGCACCCAAGTATTAGAAGAAAGGATCTGGGAAGAGAGTGGGCCTTGTGGTCTCTCTGTGTGCAGTAGGTGGAGAGATCGTCTCAGCAGACCCCGAGCAGACTTGCCCTGTGTCCACTTGGCCGCATGGCCAGTCCTGGCTGCAGGGTTGCTGGGAAGATGAACACCTGCATATGTTGTCTGCTCAAGGGAGGACAACGGTTTCAGTTTTAAGGAAGGGACAGAATGTAGCTGGTGTGTTACGCAAAACCTTGTGCCTGTTAACTTTCAGAGAAAGGTCTACATTACCCTAATCGTCACTGATGCAATTGAATTAACAAGGCAGCTGAAGGCATGGGTATTTAGTATTCTTTTACCAGAGGACAATGAGATATTTCTGAAAAGCAGAAAAAAAATCTGTGCATCCAGACTTTACTGGTATATTAAGAGATAGATTTCGTTTGTAGGAAAATTTCAGATCACAACGCACAACCAAGTCACGTGAAATGAGACCACTCACTTATCCTCTGTGAAGTCAGGTGTTCAGTGTGAAGTCTGCCTTGGTTACCTTCCTCTTGCAGACAAGCTTTCCAGTCCCAGGACTTGTGTTAGAAGCTCATTCTAAGATCAGTGCGTATGTGCTATGCTAAGTCACTTCAGTCATGTCTGACACTTTGCAACCTTATGGACTATAGTCAGCCAGGATCCTCTGTCTATGGAATTCTCCAGGCAAGAATACTGGAGTGGAATGCCATTTTCTTCTCCAAGGGAACTTTCTGACCAGGGATCGAACCTGTATCTCTTGAGTCTCCTGTATTGGCAGGCAGATTCCTTACCACGTGACCTCAGAAAGAATCATTAATTTACTTTGATATTACAAGAGGAGTTGTTGACTGGATATATTATCCTCTCCAAGTTTTCCATTGCATGTAATCAGGCTCATACTGAACTCAAAGGACCAGCTAGTTATAGGAACAATCCAGAAACACAGATGTCTTCAAATCACTCAGTGTATACAAAGTATGATAAACCACAAGATGGATTTTGTGGGAAGGACTTCTTTATGTTTCAATGATTTCCAGTTAAAGAGTGATTTCAACAGATAGCCTCAGCTCCTCCTAAACAGCGATCTGTCTTACTTTCTGATTGCATTGGGTGCCTTTAAAAAGCACAGGTAAGGGAAAATATGAAACCCATCTGGCTGAAGGCCTGTTAGCAGACATTTTGTCTTGCTTGTTTTCTTCTAATGGGGTGTATACGATGGGTTCTGAGTCACCCCGGACCATCCACCGTCCTAAGCTCAGCTTTCAATGCTGGCGTGGAGGTATGAGAGGCATTTGCTGTGGAAGGGGGGCGGGTGGTCAGAGGAGCCCAGAGATGGAGGGTACCTGAGGGTCAGCCTAGCTTTTCTCTCCTTAGCTAAGCTGGAGCTTCCTTTCTGAAAGGGCTGATTTCAGCCCCTTCAGTTCAGAGCTGAGCTGAACAATGAGAATGATTAGTTCATTTCCCAGTTGGAGGTTATTGTTGCAGGAATGGTTTTAATATACCCAGGGTTTTGGCTTTGAGTTTGGCTTTTAAACTCCCAGCAAGTCTTGAACTGTTTATCGAGTCTATGTTGAGAAACAGAACACAGAGATGAAGCTAATAATTGGCATGGGGCCCAGTCCTTGTGTCATTATCGTCATTAATTAGGGTAAGGGCTATGTATGGAAAGGTTGCTGATTTGAATCACTTGTTTCCAGATCTTTCCTTCAGGGCTGGGGTCATAATTAGGGTCTCTAATTTTTTTTTTCCCCCTCGAAGTAAACACGGAGATTGCTTTAGGAAGCATACTTAGTAGATAATTTGTTTCATTGGCAAATTAGCCAAAGGAGAATAAATCATCTTTTCCTAATCACCATCTTCAACCCCATGCTTAGTATAAGGGAACCTTTATGAAAAATTCCCAGTACAATGAAGGACTACACCAAGTCCACTCACCTTCTTCCTATGTAAGCAGAGGCTAATGTCACAGTTTATGTGGAGGATGGATGTGGTTCATCAGAGAAGGAGCAGTTTCCCAACATCCTGCAGAAGAGCTTGACTCATTCACAGGAGGCCTGGGGAGCCCGCTGCTGTGACCCCTTAGGAGCCCGCATCTTCTAATCTTCAGTGTATATTGACCCAGTTTTATTTTAATTTTTTGTAGGCTTCATACTTCTTTATCTTATTACTTTTTAAAAATGCAACAAAATGGATATATTTTGATAGTAATTCCCGAAGCATAGCACCACCTTGCTAGACACTTCAGTTTTACCTAAGGTTGTCCAATTCTTTATGTTTATTTTCTTCTTAAGACAAGTTTTGAAATCTATACAAACTTGCACAGATTTTTACTAATTTCTTTCAAGTCATATGAAGTTCCAGGTTTGCGCAGTTGAGATTTATAGTAAGTCTGACCAGAGCGTTCGCTCGTGAACGTTGTCTGTGTTTCTGTTTTCCCCTCTCGCTGCGCCTGTGGCGACGTGGTGGATGGGACATCATTATGTTCTAATCCGATGGCTTATTCCGAATGTGCCAATCTGTATTTATCTTGAGTTTAATGACTTTTTAGGGTAAACAGTGCAATGGAAAGGAATTTCAGTAGATGCCAAAATGTAAAACAATGCAGTGTTGCCAAAAACATGCATAACTGGAGCGGTAAGAGAGACGGAGAGCTGCTCGCTCAGTTGTGGCCGGCTCCTTGCCACGCCATGGACTGCAGCCCACCAGGCTCCTCTGTCCATGGAATTCTCCAGGCAAGAATAACTGGAGTGGGTTGTCATTTGCTTCTCCAGGGGAGCTTCCCAACCCAAGGACTGAAGCCAGGTCTCCTGCATCACAGGCAGATTCTTTACTGTCTGAGCCGTCAGGGTAAGAACAATTGACGTTGTAAAGATCTTTAGTTTTGAGCTGGGCTCCACTTTTTTTATTTTGGTCTCCCAGCATCTTCGGGGACTCGGTTTATTCATTTTGTATCTCAATGAAGCAATGACGGGGAGCACGAAGTCTTTGTTCAGAGTCCTGATAGACAATGGCCTGCATGTTACTCTTTGTAAGACATTTACACGGAAACCTCAGGAGGTTTTCTGATTGGAAATACGAGTGCGTGGTAGGGCGTGGCAGCGGTGTCTAATCTGCACTAATGACAATGAAGGCTGTGGGTGTGATGCGTGGCAGGATGCCACCGGGCATCCATCTTCAGCTCTTTCCAGTGCCAGGGCCGCTCACCACACCCTGTCTTGGTTTTGGAAACTCTTCACAGGAGAGGATGCTCTCAGGCCAAAGCCTAAACAAGTCTCTTTCTCTGAAAGGAAAAAAATGCGCTTGAAACCAAATCTGCTTTGGTTTCTAGACCCACTTTCTAGAGTCTGGCTTGTTGGGCTATAAAACAGGGAGTTTATTTCTAACGTGAGAGTCATTTCCTTCGTAGGTGAGACTGGTCAGAGGTTAGCATGAGAAGACTGCTGAGACCTGCCCACCAGGACATCCAGGGCGCCTCACTCCAGAGCCCTGCCTGGGAAGCCTTCTCCATCTGTATTAGCATCATAGTGACCTTCCACCTGTACTTATAGACGTGATTCACTTCTGACCAGCTCGATTCTATCCATGAAGTTTTTCTGCGACTTTGGGATTCTTTGGACATTAGTGAATCTTTCCTGTTACCATTTTATTGATTCCCCTCCACTCCCAGGAGATAGCTGTACTAAATTGCATGAAAATGAGATGACTATTTGTAATTACCTTTAGTGTTAGCTCAAGGCCTCTAATGAAGCAGGCGCCGAGATGGAACTAGGCGTGGAGGGATTTATTGGTTGACCTTCCTGTGAAGGACACAGGGCAGTGGGGGCAAGGGTGAGAGGGAAGGCCATTCAGACATTTGCAGGCCTTAGGATTGAAAAGGCTGCTCCTTCGGATGTGCAAGCTCTGTCTGAGGCCTGCGGGCCCCCTGGTGACCCAGCGGGGGTCTCGCCCCTCCTGGACTGCCCTTCCCTCTGCCCTGCACTCGCCCACTCCCCCTGCCTCCAGAGCACCACCCTGGTGTCCTTGCTGCCAGGAACCCCCTTTCCTCACTCTGCCCAGGGAAATCTCCTGATTTTATATTTTAGACACCACGAGCCACCCTGCTTCATTTGGGATGCTGATAATTCGAGGCAGACCAGACTTTGATTTTCATGATTAGCTCAGGAGGCTCCACCACTTATAGCTAGACGTTCATGAACAGCTACCTCCACTAAGCAGAACTGTTGTTTGCTTTGTGGGGAAAGGCTGAGAGAACAGCGGCAGGATTAGAGAGACACTTCCACGTTGGGTCTCTTCTGTCAACAGGCTCGTGCTTAGCCCCTCTGTAAATGCAAACTGTCCTGCATGCTGGCCCAGAGTTAGGTACTGAGGAGACGCCCGTGTTTGGAGGAATCCCTGGATAAAATGGATCATTTACAGTGTGGCTGTATGCTTACGTTTTTGTTGTTGTTCTTCAGTTGCTAAGTCATGTCCGACTCTTTGAGATCCCAAGGACTGCAGCACGCCAGACCTTCCCGTCTCTCACTTTTGAGGAATTTGCTCAAGCTCATGTCCATTGAGTCGGTGGTGCTATCCAGCTATCTTACCCTCTGCCATTCTCTTCTCCTTTTGCCTCCAGTCTTTCCCAGGATCAGGGTCTTCTCAGTGAGCTGGCTCTTTGCATCAAGTGGCTAAAGTATTGGAGCTTCTGCGTTAGCATCAGTCCTTCCAGTGAGTGTTCAGGGTTGATTTCCTTTAGGAGTGACTGGTTTAATTTTTTAGTTATAGATAAATGTGTATCCTGACTGCTTTCAAACTGCTGATATAATGCCTAGAGTATAGCAGATTCTCAACACATGATCTTGAGTTGAGCGCGTACATACCGGAAGGACAGGGTTTCCACGCAGATAACTATATTGCAGTTTTGTGGTGCCCTGTCAATCACAAGCTGTGAGTAAAACTTATTCGTGTGTCCTGTTTTAAAGACTTAGAACTTATGACTATTTGACGATGGTTCACATGATGGTAAGAGAAGTGACAGGCATGGAGCATTGATTACTCCCTGCTTCATTGTCTCTCTTATTTTTAAATGAATATTCTTGCCTATAAAAAGGGAGGAAGGTTGAAAGAAAGGTCTGAAGAGAGGAAAGCAAGTGAATTTCCATGAGTCTGTGACTCTGTTTCCTATTCACTTATATATTTGTCATTAGATGAAAAAGGAATGGGACTTCCCTGGTGGCTCAGATGGCAAAGAATCTGCCTGCAATTTAGGAGACACAGGTTCAATCCCTGGATCGGGAAGATCCCTTGGAGGAGGAAATGGCAACCCACTCCAGTATTCTTGCCTGGAGAATTGCATGGACAGAGGAGCCTGGCGGGCTGCAGCGTGTGGGGTGGTAAAGAGCTGGACACGACTGAGCGAGCACGCGTGCAAACATAAAGGAATGCATAGGAAGAAACACCGTGCCCCATACTCAGGTCATAACGTTCAACTCTGTCTCACGGCAGATTATGAGATAATGATGCTGTGCTGATTGTCCATGCTAAGCACTAGCAAACTCTCTCTCTATAAAGGGCCTGACTGTATGTATCTCAGGCTTTGCAGACCACACGGTTGGTGTCCTATTTCTCCTTCCTGTCCCCTCTGCTCCTCCTCCTCTTTCTCCTCCTCTTCTTCTCCTTTTATAAACTCTTTAAAATGTAAGACCCATAGTAGCTCATGACAGGGCAGCCGCCATGGGCCAGATTTGGCGTGCAACTGACCCTTGATCTACATGATAACCCAACTCAGTTCACAAAAGTCACAACCAGAGAGAAGCCGTCATCTGAACTTGTTATAAATACAGCAAGAGCAAAACGTTAAACTAAAAACATGGGGGTTTATGATTCTGATTATATCCAGGGATAAGCTAGAATGTTCGTTTGCTTAGCAACAGAAGAAAAATAAGAGCAGAAATATGCAGATAGACGAGCATTTTCCTGGTTTCTTTAGCCTTCTTGGGGGGTGGATCTTGAATGACTGAACTCCTAAGTTCATGGTCAGGATTTCTAGGTTTTGAATGAGATTACAAGAGTGAGAAAAACATGGCTTTTGCGCATTGCCCTGGGAAAGAAGGGTGCAGGCTGTCTCCAAGGGGATGTGGTTGGTGGGTTTATTTGTCCTTGTTCATATGCAGGCAAGTCTGTGCGTGCAGGTTGCGCAAGCGCCAGCGTTCAGAGAGGTTGTTGCCAATGGCGCGCAGGTAAATCTCTCTAGAAAGGAAAACAGCGTTACTGATTTGGATGGTGTGAATGCTTGCACCGCGGCCCGTCTCAGGCAGGCAATGGCATAAATACCCATCAGAGTGAAACTCATGAGCATGTATTCTAAAGTGAGTGTCTTTCCGTCTTTGTGGGTGTGCTGGGTCTTCACCGCTGCACGACTGCCTTCTCGAGGGGCGGCGAGTGGGGCTGCTCGTTGCGGAGGCTTCTCTTGTTGTGGAGCACGGGCTCGACTTGCTTGCCTCCAGGCACGTGGGATGGCTCCAGCTCAAGGACAGAACCTGTGTCCCCGGCGTTCGCAGGCAGATTCCTATCCATGGCGCCAACAGCGAAGCCCCACGAGGATTTAGAAATCCGCTCTGCAAGCTGATAGACGCTGACTCAGCATAACACTGGTTTTTTTTCGCCTACCTAAGAAAATGTTCTCTGTCTTAGCACACTTTCCTTGAAAGCTGTCTGTTCCACGCTATGTCAGACCGACCTGCCTTTGATCAGTACTTTTAAGGAAACACATAGAAAACTCGGAGCATTGTTAAATGATGAAAAACACAGTTCATGTCAAAGAAGGGTAAACCATGGCTTGTCTGTCTAATCTGGCACATGGTCTATTTTTGTATAGACCATTAGCTTAGAATAATTTTTCACATTTTTAAAGGGTTGTTAAAAAGGAAGAAGGGGAGGGGAGACAGTGGAGACAGTGGGGACCTTCTGGGGCTCACAAGGCCGCGCCATCTGGCACTTCACAGGACAAGCAGACGGGCCATGATCCATTTCATCATCACCTGAATTGAGAAATGCAGAGTATTTCAGTTGTCTGTAAGAGCCGTGCAGTTGTTCAGTAAAAATGCAAAGATAATATCATTTATGTGAAAACAAGAGGAGTAGAGACACAAGCATTGTTAGTTTTGCAACATGAATAACCCAAGAAGTTAACCCAAATTAAATCATTTATTTTGCTTAGAAATGCTTGTCATGTACCCCCTACGAGTACAAAAGTTTAAATATTGGCAAAAGGTACAGAGCAGGTGGAATCTTCCTTCAGGATAGTTTCTTACAAAGTTGATCATAACTCTTCTCATGAGTGAGTGAGAGTGGCAGTGGCCCAGTCCTGTCTGACTCTCTGTGAGCCCATGGGCTGTAGCACACCAGGCTCCTCTATCCATGGAATTCTCCAGGCAAGAGCTACTGGAGTGGGTTGCCATTTCCTTCTTCAGAGGATCTTCGTGACCCCTAGACCAAACCTGTGTCTCCCGCATTGCAGGCAGATACTTTACTGTCTGAGCCACCAGGGAAGGTGAGTCAGCAAATCCATGCCCAGATATCTTCCCAAGAGAAAGGAAAGCATATTACAGAAAGAGTTTTGTAAAATGTTTATAACAGCCTAATTCATGGCAGGCCCTAGTTAGAATCAACCCAGATGCATGCCAACATGTAAATGAGTAGACAAGCCGTGGTATACTCAAACAATGGAAAATTACCCAGCAGTGAAAAGACTGAGTTATTGTTTCACGCAGCGACGTGGATGGATTTCCAATGTTGTCCTGAGCAAGAGAAGCCAGATTCAGCAGACTGCATTCTGTATGATTGCATTTTCCATAAAGGACCAAATAGTGAATATTTTAGTTTCAGTTACAGTACTTGAAAGTGAAAGTGAAAGTGCTCAGTCGTGTCCGACTCTTTGCGACCCCGTGGACTGGCCCCCTAGGCTCCTCCATCCCTGGGGTTCTCCAGGCAGGAACACTGGAGTGGGTTGCCTTTTCCTTAGTTCTACCATTTTAGCACAGAAGCTGCAATGGGCAGTAGGTAAGCAAATGAGCATGCCAGAGTTACAATAAAACTTTATTTTTGGCACCAAAATTTTAATTCATAAATTTTTCATTTATAAGGAAGTATTATTTTTGTTTTTGCCTGTTCCAACCATTTAACCAGGGCAAAAAACAAAACCTGTTTAGCTTGTGGGTGGGCCTTACAAAGAGTGGGCTAGATTTATCTAATGAGTCATAGTCTGCGAACACTTGGTTGTAGACCAGATTATACTGAAATAAGTGTCAGAGGAGATGATAAGTAGCTGTTTGGGGCCAGGGACAGGACGGGGCTGATTACCAAGGGCACAGGTGCAGTTCTAAGGTGACAGGGATATTTGATCTCTTGATCAGAGTGGTGGTTATATACAAGTACATGTGCATTAAAACTCACCAGCTGTACACTTACCACGGGACATTTTATTAAACGTAAATTATACCTCAACATTGTTGAGTTTCAAAATAAGTGAAGAGAAAGAGAAATAAACTCAGCCCAAGATATATTTATTTTATCCTTATCCTTCTAAAACACTTTCATTGACTTGATTGAAGGCTATTCATGTCCTACGGAGCCTAACTTACGAGGTAAGGGAATCTCTCAGGTAACTAGAGATCGGCCAGTTTTTAATAGGTAAGATTTTGGGGTAGGAAGACTTGAAAGAATTCACTCTGAACTCATCAGTTGAATCTATTGTTCTATGGTCTGAATTTATAACCTTTTAAAAACTAATTTGCTTCCGAGTTGCTTATATTATTAATCTTAAAATACATTGTGCAGTCGTGGGGATGTGCTAAGAAATTTGTTGCTGTTCAGTAGCTAAGTCGTGTCCACCCCTTTGCGACCCCATGGACTGCAGCCCGCCCGGCTCCTCTGTCTTCCCCCGTCTCCCAGAGTTCATTCGAATTCCTGTCCACTGAGTAGCCAGTGAGCAGCTGTCTGCTCATCTCATTCTCTGCGGCCTCCTCCTTTTGCCTTCAGTCTTTACTGAGTGTGCGAAAATGTTTGTAGAATGAATTAATCCAAAATTGGTTCCTAGATGTTTGGGGCTTAATTTCTCAGCTACTCTTCCCCCTAGAATTTTAAAATTAAACTTTACTGAGGTACAGTTCGTGTGATGTCAAGTTAACCGAGTTTAGCAAGTGATTTGTGTTTCTCGTACTCTTGGCTGCACTGGACGCCTGTTGCTGTGCAGGCGTCTCTCTAGTTGTGCCGGGCGGGGCTGCTCTCTCGGGTGCAGGCTTCTCGCTGCTGCGGCTCCCCCACTGCAGAGCACAGGCCCAGCAGCTGTGGCTCACAGGCCTTCAGGCTCGTGGCTTTGCAGCAGGTGGGATCTTCCTGCACCAGGGGTTGAACCCGTGTTCCCTTCACTGACAGGAGAATTCTTTACCCCTGTGTATACAGAGGGCTTCCATTCAATGTTATGCATTATTTCTTCTTCTGTAACTTCAGAAACAAAAAATAGTTTAACATTTTTGCATCATTTCTGTCTCAAACCCTGGAAAAATCACAGACTCAGCCAGAAACGAGCTTGATCTTAACTGCTGCCTTGTCTTGAGCTGTGCAGAAGCTCTCTAGACAACTGAGACCTCCAAGTGTGGGTACCATCGACGCGCTCCTCTCGCCATCGAACAAGGAACAGAAGCTTCCATTCAATGTTATCATTATTTCTTCTTCTGTAACTTCAGAAACAAAAAATAGTTTAACATTTTTGCATCATTTCTGTCTCAAACCCTGGAAAAATCACAGACTCAGCCAGAAACGAGCTTGATCTTAACTGCTGCCTTGTCTTGAGCTGTGCAGAAGCTCTCTAGACAACTGAGACCTCCAAGTGTGGGTACCATCGACGCGCTCCTCTCGCCATCGAACAAGGAACAGATTTGCAAGTCAGGACAATCTTTTTCAAGAGCAGGCACCTGCCGGTTGTGCAAGCCACTGCTGGTGCTCGTCCAGTCTCTCTCACCCTCCTTGAGCGTGGCGTTCCACTTGGATCACTCACAGTGTTTGCTGACTTTTCGGGAAATGAGTGAGAGTGTTTCATTTAGCCCCCAGCATGTCTGGGACTGGACTACATCTCTTAGAGCTCTCTCCACTACCCTTAGAGACAGGGAGATTGTGATCTGAAAGTGGCCACATGCCGGCCGGTGCTGTGGAAGTGGGGAATCGTAGACACCTGGGCTGCTAGATGACTCATGGGCTGGTTTTACGGCCACGATTGACGCCAGATGCATGTTGCTCGGGCAGGCTGGAGCGCTTCCCCAGGTGAGAGTTTACAGTGGTGTTCCGATAACGAGCAAGCCACGGGGCAAATCAGCTCTGAAAGTTCCCCAGAGATTCGTATCAGCGGTCCACATCTGTCTACTTCCTCAGCCTTGTGACAGTTGGTCAGGTTCCCAGATGCGTGCGCAACAAAGATGCAGGAAAGAAAGCTGTGCAGCACCCGCTCTTTATCAGCAGTCTGTGCCAGCCTTTCCTCACAGTTGCTGTTTGTATTTGTGTTAGCCTGCGGAGAAGGTGATGGCACCCACTCCAGCACTCTTGCCTAGAAAATCCCATGCATGGAGGGGCCTGGTGGGCTGCCGTCCATGGGGTCGCTAAGAGTCAGACACGATGGAGCGACTTCCTTTTTACTTTTTACTTTCATGCATTGGAGAAGGAAATGGCAACCCGCTCCAGTGTTCTTGGCTGGAGAATCCCAGAGACGGGGGAGCCTGGTGGGCTGCCGTCTGTGGGGTTGCACAGAGTCAGACACAACTGGAGCGACTCAGCAGCAGCAGCATTGTCTTTATATATATATATATTTTATAACCTACTGAGGGAGAAAAGAAAAACATAAGGACAAAAGGAAAGGTCTTTTATGCTATCAGCTCAGTCTTCCTCCCTGACTACGCACCTGTTCCTTTCAAGTTCCTTTCAGGAATGACTAAGAAAATGGCTTTATTCTATTCTGACCTTCAGTCTCAGCCCCCCTTGAGAAGCAGTGGTGTTAAACGGTGCTGTTGGTGCAGCTAAAGCACACATCTGGGGACAAGGGTCGTTTTGTGATGGAAGCAACACTCCAAGACAGCAAGAGCAAAAGTGCTTTAAATATATAACCTACTGAGGGAGAAAAGAAAAACATAAGGACAAAAGGAAAGGTCTTTTATGCTATCAGCTCAGTCTTCCTCCCTGACTACGCACCTGTTCCTTTCAAGTTCCTTTCAGGAATGACTAAGAAAATGGCTTTATTCTATTCTGACCTTCAGTCTCAGCCCCCCTTGAGAAGCAGTGGTGTTAAACGGTGCTGTTGGTGCAGCTAAAGCACACATCTGGGGACAAGGGTCGTTTTGTGATGGAAGCAACACTCCAAGACAGCAAGAGCAAAAGTGCTTTAAATATCCAGCAAAGAGACTTTGTAGAATGATGACAATTCATCAAGAAAAGCTCAATAAATATGACATCTGCTAAACAATGTTTCCTGGTGTCCTCCTGTTCCAGTTTTTAAACTCAGATCTCCAGTTCAAAGAAACACAGCTAAGTATGAGGACGAGTGGCCCAGGTTCCTCTTTCCAGTGTGACTCAGCAGCTGTGCCCCATTGAAGGCAAGTTGCACGTGCTGATAATTCACTTTAATTAACTACTCCTTTCTGAGAATGGGTCCTTTTGGTATAATCCACCAAGGGAATCTTTGAAGTTGGCTCAAGTTACCAGCAGACATCGTGATAACACGTTTTGATGCTTCTTAGAAGTTTATCTCCCCAGAGACCCTCAGATAGCTATCTTTCCATTAGCCACGTCTGCACAGTCCTCTCTGACAGTTTCCTGGAAAACTTTTAATTTCAGATGGCTCTCTCTGTTTGTCCAATGTTTTCTTTTGCTATTCATGACATCATTTTATGAAATGACACCAGGATGAGAACAGTAAGTGAGCTGTACACACAGAGCAGCATTTCATGCTGAGATAGGAGTGACTTTCTTATATTCCATCAGTTCTGGCATATCCACATGACTTTCCTTCATACAAATAATAAAAAATGTATACAGCTAGAGGAAAGATTAATTTTACTGAACTGCTCTTTGCCTGCTGTTTCAGCTCCAACTCTGTTTGATCTGAAGTGAGATGATTCAGGGAATTTTTTTCTAAAAAAATCAGAAAAGCTCTGGAAAGTCAAAATAGTTCTAAGGTGGTGCAGTGTTCTAACTGGGCTTGACTTTAAGCCTCCTGATGGGATGGCCATTTATTTTTTTCAAGGCCTTGGTTGTCATTTCAGAGTGAATTTTTCAGCAACGCCACCCCCTTTCAGTCCTTTATAACATGCTAAGTTATGGACGCCAACCATGGAAACCACAGGCTCTAATAGTATTTAATTGTTATCCTTCTGTGTTGTAACTCTATCCTCACGAGGGAGTGGAGGAGCAGTAACTGTTATCACCGAGTGTAACATTTCATAACATCTTTGAGCAGACAGAATAACCTTCTTCAAAAGCACACAGGGACACTTTGATGGAGCCACATATTGGTTTCTGGAAATCACTCATCCCAGCGAGGATGGTTAATGACTCTCCCTCGACATTTGTTTCTTCCTGTTTCTATCATTCCTTAAATACCTACCTTTTGTCACCAGCATTCAGTCCTGCTCTGTGAAGTTGCGCGCCTGCAGCAGAGGCCCCAGAGAGAGCGGGCTCATATAGCATCTGACTGCTCTTCAATGGCTGGCCCGACCGCTAGTATGCGTGAAGTGCCCTGCATTCGGGATTCTATTTGTTGGAGTTTATTCAAACACCACTTGGGAAGGAACCCATCTAATAAAAGAGTTAGAGCACAGTCTGATACAAAAACCAAGGTTCAGTATAAACATGTATAGTTGGCAGATGTTTCTGTAGTTTGGTTCTGGGAGGAGAAAGCATCAGTCTTATTGATGTGTAAGCTTCATAAATGAAGCCAGGTTTGAGGGTACTGTTTGGTAAGCTTTGAGATATTGTTCTTTCTAATCACTTCCACAACCAAAATATTGAGCCATCCTGTACCCTCAAAAGTTCTGTCCCTTTACAGCCAGTTCCCCTCTTTTCTCTGGCCACAGACAGCCATGGGTTAGATTTGCCTTGTCTAGAGTTCCATGGAGTTGAAATCTCAGAGCACGTTTTTGTGTTAAGTGTTTACTACTCAGATTGTATTTTCAAGATTCACCCACACTGTCTGTTCCTCTTAAATTGTGATTAATATTTCTCTAGCAAGGAGACACAAGAAAGCCTTCCTCAGTGATTAATGCAAAGAAATAGAGGTAAACAATAGAATGGAAACACTAGAGATCTCTTCAAGAAACTTAGGGATACCAAGGGAACATTTCATGCAAAGGCGGGCACAATAAAGGACAGAAATGGTATGGCCCTAGCAGAAGCAGAAGATATTAAGAAGAGGTGGCAAGAATACAGAGAACTGTTCAAAAAAGATCTTCATGACCCAGATAATCACGATGGTGTGATCACTCACCT
>SJYC01088330.1:0-29108 GCA_006408675.1 Madoqua kirkii
TGGACAGGGAAGGAAGCTTGGCGTGCTGGAGTCCATGGGGTCACAAAGAGTCGGACGTGTATGAGTCTTTTTGTAGATACACTTATTTAGGCTGAATTCCTAGTCATAGATGGGAAATGTATGTTTAGCCTATAAGTAACCAACAAGCTATTTTCCAAGTAGTTGTACCATATTGCACTCCCATCAGCAGTGTGTGAGATAGGAAGTCATTCCAATGTTTGCCAACTCTTGATGTTGAGGTTCTTTTTAATTTTAGCCATTCTGTATGTTATTGTTGTTCAGTCACTAAGTCATGTCCAGCTCCTTGTGACCCCATGAATTGCAGTATGCCAGGTTCCCCGATCCTTCACTATTACACTTATTTAGGCTGAATTCCTAGTCATAGATGGGAAATGTATGTTTAGCCTATAAGTAACCAACAAGCTATTTTCCAAGTAGTTGTACCATATTGCACTCCCATCAGCAGTGTGTGAGATAGGAAGTCATTCCAATGTTTGCCAACTCTTGATGTTGAGGTTCTTTTTAATTTTAGCCATTCTGTATGTTATTGTTGTTCAGTCACTAAGTCATGTCCAGCTCCTTGTGACCCCATGAATTGCAGTATGCCAGGCTCCCCGATCCTTCACTATCTCCTGGAGTTTGCCCAAACCCATGTCCATTGAGTCAGTGATGCCATCCAACCATCTCATCCTCTGCTGCCGTCTTCTCCTCCTACCCTCAATCTTTTCTAGCATCAGGGTCTTTTCCAAGGAGCTGGCTCTTCACATCAGGTGTCCAAATTACTGGAGCTTTAGCTTCAGCATCGATCTTTCTAATGAATATTTGCGGTTGATTTCCTTTAGGATTGACTGGTTTCCAGTATGTATGCTATGCTAAGTCACTTTAGTTGTGTTTGACTCTTTGTGACCCCATAGACAGCAGCCCACCAGGCTCCTCAGTCCTTGGGATTCTCCAGGCAAGAACACTGGAGTGGGTTGCCATTTCCTTCTCCAATGCATGGAAGTGAAAAGTGAAAGTGAAGTTGCTCAGTCGCGTCCAACCCTCAGTGACCCCAAGGACTGCAGCCCACCAGGCTCCTCCATCCATGGGATTTTCCAGGCAGGAGTCCTGGAGTGGGGTGCCATATTTGTGGTTGATTTCCTTTCGGATTGACTGGTTTCCAGTATGTAATGCTATCTCTTTGTAGTTCTAGCATTCATTTCCTTGACTAATAAAGAGGCTGAGCCTGTTTTTATGTGTTGATTATTTGTATACTTTCTTTTGTGAAGTATCTGGTAGTGTTTGCCTGTTTTATAGAATGAGTTGATCTATTGTCCAGTTTAATGGGTTTTTCATATTCTACATACAATTCCTATATCAGATATATACTTTGCAAATATTTTCCCCAGGCTGTTTGCTATTTCATCTTCTTAATTGTACCTTTCAAAAAAATGTGAAAAAATTACCATAACCTAAATGCCTCAATATATTTTCTTGCTTATCTGGAAGTCAGAAGTCCTAAATCAGGATTCCAGAAGGACTGCCTTTTGCTGAAGGTTCTAGGGAGAATTCGCCTCCCCATCTTCTCCAGCTTCTAGAGGCTTCCTGTGTTCCTTGCCCTGTGGTTCCATTCTCCCATCGTCTCAGCTTCTGCTTCTGTGATCACCACATCTTCTGTGACTTCCTATCATCAGGGCCACTGTGATTGAGGATAACCTTCCAAGATCAAGACCCTCAATCATGTCCGCAAAGACCCTTTTGCCAAGTAAGTTAGTGTCTGCACAGTTTCTTGGGAATAAGCCGGGGACGTCTTTGTGAGATGTCATTCTGCCTGATGTCATTTCATAGGAAGCTTCTCATGTTTGGGGAATTAGCATTTGGAAGGTGTGCTTTTCTTTGGAAATCAAGGCACCCGTGCCCCCACATGGCACACTGCGGGTATCAGCCTGTACTTCAACACTTGTCAAGAAGTTTTTTTTTTTTGCAAATTATGTATCCTGATAGTTTTTCCTGTTGAAACCATCACAATTGCGTATCACTCTTGTATACACCTCAGCATAAGCCGTGAAACTGTGGGTGTATGATCCATAATAGCAGCATTACCAGCACAAATTCACAAGTCTCTCCTAGAACACGTAAGAAGCAGCTCATCGCCCCCTTTCCTGATGCCTACCAATTACAAAAGGAGCCTGTGGTTGCAGGGTGAAAAATCCCACATTTTCCTGTTTTGGGCCTAGATCATGGGGTGTGTTAGGCGCCTGTTTTAATGATTATTTTAATGATATTTTAAGCCGCAAGCCTAGATTCTCCTCACTCTTGCCAGTTCTTACTTGTCTTTTATGTCCTGAGCCTGATTCCTCAAACCCCCCTGGGCAGAGTCAGAGCTTTTGGCCCATAAGCTGTGCGGTGCCAAGCACATCCTGGCCTTCAGTAAATAATCACAGCTTTGGGGGCCGTGACGGGAGATGGAAACTGGACCTTTTCCGACCCTCAGTTCCCCAGCGTTCCCAGAGCCCACTCATTTTGGCAAGCACATTGGAAACTGAAAGACCTCTGAGGACCTATTAATCACTTTTAAAATGACATCAATAACTGCATGTATGTGGGCACATATACCCACTCTGGTTACAGCTCGGGTACGTTAAAAAGAAAAAGTTATTGAAGTTCTACTCGGTACAAATCACTTGTTTGAGCATCCTGGGGCAAAAAATGATACTGGATCTTGTCCTGACTCCCAGGGAATATGTATACGTGTATGTGGGTATATATATAATATATACATACATATGTTGCTATTAGTTTTTGCATATAACAAGGTTATGTGCCCATACATGTAGATAGCAGCTTTTAAAATTAAATCCACACTTTTTTACATTTTATACAGAAGAACACTTTGGAAACATACTTTCAGCTAAAGAACTTCCTTTTTCACATGTGGAACCTTTCTTGAAATAAGCCAGTAACTTACAGGTCATTAAAATTCTTAAAAACCATTTCCTCTCCATCGTGTTTCCACTCCTGAGCCCCTGTGTCAATGTGACTTGATATACGTGTTGCAGAGTCCTTGGCATGAGTAATATTTGTTTACCACAAGTTTAGAGGAGTAGAGACGAGATGGGAGAGATTTTCATTTATTTCGTATGCGTGCATGTGTGTGTCTGTGTTTGCAGATTAATGCCGTTCAGAATCTTCTCAACAGTGCGAATGCTGTATATTGTAATGACAAATAGGTAAGTATGGAGGGGCAGTATATGAAGGATTTATGCTGGCTCCTTTTTTCCTGGATTTACCTGACTAGTAGCAAAAGGTGACCTGGTATCTAGGGAGGTGCCTCTGGGTGCTGCTGGGGACACCAGCCCGCACCACACTCTGCTCAGAAGCTCAGTCACGGCTGACTCTTGTGACCCGTGGACTGTAGCCCACCGGGCTCCTCTGTCCATGGGGTTCTCCAGGCAAGAATGCTGGAGTGGGTGGCCATTTCCTCCTCCAGGGTATCTGCCAAACCCGGGGACTGACTCGAGGTCTCCTGCTTTGCAGATGGATTGTTTCTTTCCCCACTGAGCCACAGGGGAAGCTCCTTGCAATAGGTCTCACTTATCTGGGGATAATGTTTGTTCGTACTTTTAAAGGAGAATCCGCTCCTCTGTCTTCATTTTCCCTTGGGCTATGAACCCTGAACCAGACTCTCCACCACCAAAATCCCCTTTAGAATCCAACTTGACATTGGTGCGTGGGACCTCATTTATTTTCAATGGCTTTGATGTAGGTCTGACAATTGATTCAGGAATTATTTTGTTAATGAAATTGGACTCTTTGGAAAGCCCCACTTCTTTTTTCCTGTTTAACTCATGTCATAATGGTGGGGGACAGCATACTGTGGTGATAAAAATTCCTCCTATAACTTCCTCAGGCTCCTCCCACACTTAGGATATTTTTGTCTTAGGAATATCCCTTTGACGCTCTGCCCTCACTGTGGGTGTCCTGCCCAATGAAATACACCACGAGAGTCCTATCTTTCAGTGACGTTTTCATTTATTGTTAACATGTTTGAAAAGAGACCCAAACCCCTCATACATTTATTGCTTAACGTTGTAACTGATTTTTCTTTCATCCTGTTTTCTGAACATCTGTGTAAGTTGAAGAGATATTCACAGGATGTTGTGGCGATTTTCCTTGGGTGTGACTCTTTCTTTTTCATCCCCGTCCAGCTCAGGGCGGGGTCCTGGGAAGAGCTGCCCTTTGCTCTGGTGGGTCTCGTCTGCCTTGTTCTTGCCTCCCCTCCCCCTTTGCTGAAGATCAGTTTCATCACCGCTGCTTTTCCTTCATCTCCTTTCGCTGCTTTTCTCATTTTTCTCTTTTCCTATGTTTTCCTCTGCCTTCTCCTCCTGCTCTTTACCTCCTTCTTCATCCTTTTTTTCACTTCTTCCTCCTCGTCCAGATACTTGCCAACCATTTCCATGAATTAATTTGTGCAACTTTTATCGAAACTCTATTATGAAAGCATTTCTGTGACTCTGTTTTAAAGATGAAAAAACTGAAGGTTGAGAAAGACAAGGAACTTGCCCAAGATCAGAAGCTAGAACTGGTTCAAACAGGATTCAAACTCAGGCCGATCTTTTGTTAAATCCCTAAATTCTTACCCATCCCATCCATCCATCCACCCACCCACCCATCCACCCATCCATTATTTCATTCCACAAATCCATGCTGCATAAATATATTTAGTGAATGGTTTTGCAGGTATTATGTTTGGTGCTTAATATCTATGCTCAGGAGAATGTGCGTGCTCTGTGTGTGTGACAGAGAGAAAGAGAGAGAGAGGTGGAGTGCCTGGGAAACAGACAACCGCAGTGTATCACTCAGAGTGGGACTGTTGATGCGGTAAAGACAGCTGTCTTTACACAAAGTGTCGCTTGAGTACTAAGGAAGGTTCCCGTGAGGAATCAAATAAGGATATATAAAGGAAGTAACGCGTGCCCTGTGACTTGAAGGGTAAATTCAAGCTCACAAGCGGAAAAGCCAGAAAGGGCTTCTGGAGTTCCAGAGGGCCATCCTCTGTCTTCTTCGGGGAGTAGGAGGATGCCCGGGTTGCCATGGGCACAAGGGCCACTGTGGGATTCTGGGATGTCTTGGTCCACATGACAGAGTGCTGTAGTCGAAGTTTCCCAACAGCAGAAGTTTGCTTCTAATAGTTCTGAAGGCTGAGTGTCCCAGGATCGAGGTGCTGGGGAGGACCTTCTTCCTGGTCCAACGGTGCCAGTGTCCTCCCTGTGTCCTTGTGTGGAAGAAAGAGCAAGGCGGCTCTCTGCAGCCCTGGTCTTTCTCATGAGAGCTTCGCCCTCAGGACCTGATCACCTCCCAGAGGCCCTAGCTCCCGACACCATCACACTGGAGGGTAAGATTTCAGCATGGATTTTGATAGGACAAAAACACCAGTCCATCACATGGCAGAGACACTAGAAGGAATTAAGGGGAGGATGTGAAAGAGTTAGCCTTCTCTCCAGGGGGTAATGGAAGTTTAGCATCTCCTGGTTATGTTTTTAAGGATTGTCAATGGACTGTTTTAAGAAGCCAAAATTATTCACACATATAGTCAATGATTATTTATGATACACTTATTGTTGGCAGATATTTTGAAAACTAATAGGTGAGTAGATTATAAAGATGAGTCAGATATTCAGGAAAATACTCTTTGTGGGAAAAATAATCCATTAAAAAGCTAGGAAATAACCATGTAAGATGATATAATATGAATTTTATGTGCATAAGCTGCAGAGACACAGGGCAATGGACAGACAGGGGAAAGAAGAACCTCAAAGCTGCAGGCTTCCATTTCACAAAAACCTGGTTCCTTCAAGAATAAAGCTTAAGTTGAACTTGGCAGTCAGGAAAGAAATATTTGAACCCCTGTAAGGAAGAATCAGGATTAGAGGAAGGTTATCCATCCTCTGAGGGTAACTGTGACCTGTGTTCTCTATTCCATTATTCCTCAGGTTCCTATGAGGAACTGATCCAGGGCCACTCTCCCTTGAGACAACTGACGTCTCATTTAAAAGGACCAGCAAAGATTTATGTCTCACATTCCCGACTCTCAGACAGCACTCTGGGGCCAACAGGGATCCCATAAACGATGAGAAATACAGAATGTTCAGCAGAGCCCAGCCGTCTACCGATGATCGGTGGACTTTGCTTGGAAAAGCCTCATAAATGTTGTCCTGCTGGCTCAGCCACTAAGCATAAATATCACAAAATTCTTGGCTCCCCCCGCCTCCACTATTGTAATATTCCAAGTCAGCTTCTGTGGGGGAAAAAAAAAAAAGTCAGTTTTGCAGCTTAAGCCAAAGGCCCTTCACGCAGCCCTAAAGTGCATCAGCATCAGTGCCGTATGCAGAGACGTTAATCCAGAGGTGCCGAGACTTTGACCTTGTGCTGTCGGAAAGCCAAGACCAGTGAAATAATTTGCAGAGGGCTTCTCAGATCAGGTGTGAACAGGCAAGAGCACAGACAAAGCTGTTATAAAGACGTGCTTTTTGCTCTTATCCGTCTTTTCTTTCTTTTGATGAGGGACAGTTCCAGGGATGGGAATTCTATTATGGACAGGTTACAGGCACAGTAGGGGCTTTCCAGGGGGAGGCTCAGTGGTAAAGAATCCATCTGCTGATGCAGGAGACGCAGGAGACACACCTTCTATCCTTGGGCTTCGAAGATCCCTTAGGAAGGGAGACAGCAACCCACTCCCGTATTCTTGCCTGCGAAACCTGTGGACAGAGGAGCGTGGCTGGCTACAGTCCACGGGTCATGAAAGAGCTGGACATGGCTGCACACGTGTGCACATGCGTGCGCACACACACACACACACACACACACACACACACACACACAGTCTTCACCTCACTTCCACTTCTCCATAGAGGGGAGGATTTTTTCAAAGTTGCAGAAAATGAAGATTTATGATCTGAATGTAAGCTGACATGTCCTTAATAATCAGAACACTCTGAAGGTTAGGTGAAAAGGCAGTGCCCGGGGCTGGTCGTATCTAGAAGCAGGCGGATGAGGCCGATGATCTGGAGAAAGTCCATCACTGCTTATGCACCGGACTCTGCCCTCCCCACTTCTCTTCTCACCTGGGACCTGATATCGGACGTGGCTTAGGTGATGAGCTCCTCCGAGACAGTGGTTAGCCCACTGCTTTCTCCGCCGCTGTAACATTTTGAACAGTATTAAAAGCATGCATAAGAATGATGGTGATCATGGAAATATTACCTATTTACCTTGGGATAGAATCACATAGAAAGAAGCACAAGGAAATATCTCTATTTTTTAGGAATGGTATTTTTCTTACTTCCAAGATAAATAGCACCTCCTCAACTTTAAAAGGGCTTCCCTGATAGCCCAGTTGGTAAAGAATCTGCCTGTAATGCAGGAGACCCCAGTTTGATTCTGGGGTTAGGAAGATCCTCTGGAGAAGGGATAGGCTACCCATTCCAGTATTCTTGGGCTTCCCTGGTGGCTCAGCTGGTAAAGAATCTGCCTGCAATGCGGGAAACCTGGGTGTGATCCCTGGGTTGGGACGATCCCCCTGAAGAAGGGAAAGCTGCCCACTCCAGTGTCCTGGCCTGGAGAACTCCATGGACAAAGAGTGGGACACCACTGAGTGACTTTTACTTTCTTTCAATTTTAAAAGAATAGCCAAAGAGATATCCCCTAATATAATATATCCCCGATTTTATCTGGAATCTTAAAGGAAGCAGGTTGGTTTGTTTCCTTGCACTGTTGTGTTACTTTATCCGCTGCCATGGCAGATGGTGACGGGCACCTCTGTAATTTATGAAAACTCACAGGTTGTTGTAACCTAACGGCCTCTCTGCAGGTAAACAGAGACAGAGGCCCCTGACCCTGGAGGGTCTGCTGGCTGGCTGCTTGCAGCCTGTGCTTTCTTTCGCCCTCTGATTCTAGTTCTGTGACTTGGACAGGCTGACTTCTGACTCCTTGGTTCCGTGAAGGCCTGCTCTGAAGCACGTAGCTAAGTCTCCAACGTAGATGTGACTGTGTGACTGTTCGTGTACACACTGACTTAAACTGTCAGAAGCGTCATGCCAGGGTTCTTGGCTTGAAAATCTTGTGGCACTGAAGCTTCAGGTTTGCAGTCCATGGAGTTCTCCAGGCCAGAGTACTGGAGTGGGCAGCTTTCCCTTCTCCAGGGGATCTTCCCAACCCAGGGGTTGAACCCAGGTCTCCCACACTGCAGGCGGATTCTTTACCAGCTGAGTCACAAGGGAAGCCCAAGAATACTGGAGTGGGCAGCCTTTCCCTTCTCCAGCAGATCTTCCCAATCCAGGAATTGAACTGGGGTCTCCTGCACTGCAGGCGCATTCTTTACCAGCTGAACCCCCAGGGAAGCCCTCAGGTTTCTCAGTCTCTGACAAATGCCAGAGAAATATAATAGTTCCCTCCACTACTCAGACAGTCTCTCTTACCCATGACGGAGTAAAAGGCAAATATATATATACATATATATATATATATTTTTTTTTTTTTTGCAGCAAATTCATTTTTCTGGAAGGAGCCAAATCACACGGTTCTCTGAGCCTTTAGTAAAGAAATAAAAACCGGCCAGGCGGCAGATCACTGCAGGGGATGCTGGAGAGTGGAGGAGGGATTTGAAAAAATCACACACAGACACACACACAGACACAGACGCACACAGACACACACACACACAGACACACACACACACACAGGGTCGCAGAGTCCAGCAGGACTGATGACCAAGCACTCGATGGTGAAGATTGTGACTTAGACACATTCTATGACGTGGAATGAGGTCGTGAAGCCTGCTCTCATTTATTCCAGCTCTTTTTTTCCTTGGCACATGGCAAGATGACAAGTCCTTGCTCCTTCTGAGTTTACGCCCTGAAATAGGAACGCCTGTGGTGTGTGTCCCTTACAGGCAGAAACTCGGAGGCCTGGGGCGTGGTTTACCAGACCCCGTTCCCTTGCCTGGGCGGTCCCACACGTACTTGTTAAGATGGAGTGGCCTTTAGCCTCCATCTCTCTTTAACTCTGATGCACAGATTCCCCTGCTAATCTTTTCTCCACATACTATGCAGGATGAACAAAAGGTGCAGTTTCACTGTGTTTATTACCCACTGAGAGCTGGGATTTTTCCTTACTGCAGATTAACCTTGTTTATCCTGGTGATACACAAGTGTTCCATACATGATTCCCTGAGCTGCTGGCATGTTAAGAATTGGTCCTATTTACTCAAATCCAACATGGTTTCTGAATTTCTGATTCTGCTGAACAAAATTATGTAATTTACACGTCTGACTGAGACACGGAGGAAAAGTGTAGGAATTTTTTCACTGACTACGTACAAAAGAACACGAGCTCCTTCGTGAGGGGCACAAGCCTGCTGGCTTTGCATTCGTTCACCTTCGGTTCATCCTCCTACCAGAGTTCATCGGGAGAGCAGAGACGCGTCCAGATCACATTTGAAGGAAGGCTGGTCCGAGTGCTGAGACTTAGAGAAACTCAGTAATTCCAGCGCCTTTGACTTTGTAGGTTCTCCGTTGTTGCTTTCGCGGTTTCAGTAGCTTGAATATGGACATTGCCCTCTGATATCTTGAACCTGGGGTCCATGCATGAAAAGTATTCATTCTCTGGGAGTTCTTATGTGATTTCTTTTTCCAAGAGGAGTTTTCTCTTTTCATTTAATTTTGTCTACTCTTTGCTTTTCTAGCCTAACTCTTGACTGAGCCATCCATGTTCCTTTCTCTTAGAGATCAAAATATGATCTATGAACAGCTGGGGGCGGGGTGGGGGAAACAAGAAGCAGACTGTGTTTGCATTTGATGTCATATTTCTCATGAACATACACAGCACAAGGCTATAATCCCTATAATTGACCATGGAAAATGATTAATATTTGTAATATTGTGAGAGGGAAGAAAAGGAGCAGGAAGCACACCATATAAATCATGGACCCAATTAAGTGGACGTGTGTGTTGGGGGTGAGGGTAAATTCACCAAGAGTAGATGTAGGTGTTTCCATTATTTTTCTTTCCTTTTTTTTCAAGATTAAGCAGTAGGGCTAGACAAGATTGAATCTGTTTATTTTTGACTTGTCTCTCTATTAAAATCGCTGGTGCTAAAGTTTCCCCCTAGTTAACCGTGTGATAACTTTTTAGGTGGGCATGTATTTCTTTTGTGACTAATAGGTACAAGAATAATTTATCAGGACATGAATTTAATTCTCAGTGAGATAAGACAAGAGAAGCATCTAAGCATTCTTCCCAGCTCAGGAATAATCACTGCTGTATTTCTCTGTCAATAATAGCTCAGCATTTTTATCAGAACTCATTTTACATCAAAACACAGGGTTAGAGATTATGTGAGACAATAGCAAAAATCAAGCTCCTTCCATAAAGTTACTTAGAATGTCATATGCAGGGTTGGGATTCTGAATTGTGAGGGGAAGAAACTCAACCTTGTTTTGCTTTTTTTCATTTTATGCAAGGATAGTTAGTTTACAGTGGTGTGTTCATTTTAGGGGTACAGAAAAGTGATTTGGATAAATGTGTGTGTATATATATATACATATATATATATATACATATACATATATACATATATATATATATACATATACATATATACATATACATATTCTTTTTCAGATTCTTTTCCATGATAGGTTATTACAAGATGTTGAATATGGTTCCCTGTGATATTCAGTAGGTCCTTGTTGGTGATCTGTTTCATATGTAGTGATGGATGTCTCTTAATTCCAAACTCCACATTTATCCCTCCTCCTTATGCTTGTTTTCTGTGTCTGTAAGTCTGTTTCTGTTTTGTAAGTAAGTTCATTTGTGTCATTTTTAAAATTCCACCCATAAATGATAATATGTGATATTTGTCTTTTTTTCTGACTTATGATAGCTCTTATTAAATATAATTGTCCACTAGAAAAAAAATCCAGAAATTCAATAAACTATTGGAATTTATAAAAATTCAGGAAGGTTGCCAGCTGAATGCTCAACAAAAATAAATCATTAGTATTTATACACCAGCAATAAACAGTGAGAAAAATAGACGCATAATGTCTCTAGAAACAAGTAGCAAAATGACTGCTAATTGAACGACAAAATGTACCATGTTATGGATGTGAAGACAACAGTGTAATAAAAGTTTGACTTTTCTCCAAATTAGCTAATAAATTAATTCCAATGAAAGTCCCAACATATTTGCTATGGACCTTAATGAGCAGGTCCTGAAAGAGAAAGTGTTGGTCACTTAGTCGTGATGGCAGCCCGCCAGGCTCCCCGTCCACGGGATCCTCCAGGCAGGAATACTGGTGTTGGCGCCTATTTCCTCCTCCGGGGGATCTTCCCAACCCAGGAATCGAATCTGGATCTCCTGCACTACAGCAGAGAAGTCCAGGGAAGCAGATCCTAAAATTCTTAATAAGAAACTCCCAAAGGACCAAAATTACCACATATAATTTTGAAAAATGGTAATAAAATGGGAGCACACATCAATATATTTTAACACCATAGTAATTAAAGCCTTTTGATATTGCATAGGAGTAAAGGCAAGCCAGTATAGGAGAAGACAGTCAGAAAAATGATCTAACACATGATTGGAAGCTCAGTGTATCACATTAAAAACGAGTTGGGGGAAAATAAACTTTTTCATAAGTGCCTCTCAGTTGACTGATCTGGGAAAGACATTATGCTTAACACAAGAGGCACTTCTGGACAGATTAGACATGTGCATGTGTAAAACATTTTTTTTTTTAAGTCAGAATAAAATATCTTTGACCTCAGGTTAGGAACACTTAAACAAGAAAAGAGATAAAAAACCACATTTTTAAAAGATTTATAAATATTTTTACACATTTTAAACTCTTGTACCATTTAAAGTATAAAACTTAATTTCAATAAAATGTAGCCATTAGCAAATAAAATCAATGTGATTAGAAGATATAAGTAGTAATGAGTTCATATCAAGAATTTATAAATAACTATAAATCAATGAGAAATTTGAAAATGACCCAGTAGGAAAATGAGCATGTGAACATGAAATTCACTGAGTCTAGGTAAGGAGTTTCCCTGGGGGCTCAGAGGTTGAAGTGTCTGCCTGCAATGCAGGAGACCTGGGTTCGATCCCTGGGTCCGGAAGATTCCCTAGAGAAGGAAATGGCAACCCACTCCAGTACTCTTCCCTGGAGAATCCCATGAACAGAGGAGTTTGGTGGGCTACAGTCCACGGGGTCGCAGAGAGTTGGACACGACTGAGCAATTTCACATACACAGGTAAGGGGTTTAAAGAAACAGAACTAAGATCTGAGGAAAAGGGAACTTGGCCTAGGAACATGAAAAGATTCTGGACTTAAGGTCATAACAAGAGCTCAGCACACGTGAAGTGGTTTCGTCAGGTGTGGAGCTCTGAGAAGAAAAGCTTCAATTTTGTGATCCAATGTGAACCAAGATAGCTCTTGACGAAACACCCCTCACAGCTTAGTGAGATGAGTGGTATTGCCCAGCGTTAGCGAAGCGCCAGGAGAGGGTCAGCCTCTCAAGGCCTGTTGGGTATCTCCGAGGTGCTCCTTAGTGCAGACCCACCAAGACTTTACCCAACGCCCGCAACCCTCTTTTGGCCGTCGTTTTCCCGCTTTCTTTCGTCCTCACCACTCTTTATTTTGATGAAACACCCCTTACCTGGTGGCTCAGAATATAAAGAGCCAGCCTGCAATGGAGGAGACCTGGGTTGGATCCCTGGGTTGGGAAGATCCCCTGGAGAAGGGAATGACTACCTATTCCAGTATTCTTGCCTGGAGAATTCCATAGACTGAGGAGCCTGGTGGGCTATAGTCCAGGGGGTCACAAAGAGTCAGACATGACCGAGCAACTCTTTCACACTCCTTATAACTTACAGCAAAGCCTTTTATCACGTGAGGAGGTTATAAATCATAGTAGTGTTCAGAATTTAAATCAGACCTCTTAGAATTCTGTTCATTATTTTAAAGTGACCTGTAAAATAACCACATAGAGAGAGAAATTGGACTAAAGTCAAGGTTTCCCAGGTGGCTCAGTGGTAAAGAGCTCACCTGCCAAGGCAGGCAGCGCAGGAGTCGTGAGCTCTATCCCCGGGTCGGGAAGCTCCCTTGGAGAAGGAAATGGCAACGCACTCCAGTATTCTTGCCTGGAGAACCCGGGGACAGAGGAGTCCAGCGGGCTACAATCGATGGTGTAGCAAGAGCTGGACGTGACTTAGCAACTGAAACAACGATACCAACAGCAACAAAATCTTCTGAATTCTAGCCTCCTATCCTTCTTTAGTACTTCCTATTGTTATTTTAAAATAAAGGCGCCACCAGGATCCTGTAACAACTGAGTTAAGTAGTTGGGGAGACACAGACCCTGTAATTCCCTGAAAAGTTACCTTCCTCAGCTGGAACTAGAAATCCTAATTCGAACATTTTTATATAGTGTTTAAAATGGCTCCTCCTGCACATGGGCAGCGAACGGAGGTACATTTCCTGTTGGTCTAAGAGGGCATTGTGGGTGGGAATGACACCATTAACTGATGGTTTATTGCTTTGGGGAAATATTTGGACATCCTGTTTGCTTGATCAGCAGTTAAACCCCAGGTTGCTGTTCTGACCTTGGTTCACCCAGAAGATTATTTCTATAAACTTGAAAACTGAAACCGAGTAAGATCACATACACAAAAGAAGTTCAAGGGAAGAAATTCAGAGCTTTTGTTTGTCTCCGGGGGTGTGAACGCTGGCCAGAAGCTACACCACTGTTCCCTCTCTGGAAACATGCCGATTTGCATTTCTCCTGGGCTTCAGCCCCTGATTAACTATGTAAATAGCTTTATTCACCCAAGTCTCCTTTTCCTTCTTGGATTTTTGACCTTTGGAGCTCAGTACTAGTGTTTGTGGGAATTAAACTATGAACATGAAATATCAGAAGTGCGGAAAATATGTGAAGGTCTAGTGGAAAATGTCATATCAAAGTATCAGGAGTCTAAAGTAAACACATATTTGTTATCAATTATGTTTCCCCATTGCTTCTTATAATTATCTGCCTACTGGATAAATAACCTTATGAAAAACTTTGGAGCCCAGCTCCCTGCAGCTCCCTGCACATAAATATGAATGATAAGAGCTATGAGCAATACATCTTGTCAGATTCATGGATTACAGTTAGGTTGGTCTCCAGACCCCTGCCCGAGACTCTGTAAGTCAACTAAGAATGACTTCTCTCGGTAGAGAGCTTTGTAGTTTGTAGGATTCTTGGCCATGTTATCTTGTGCGTGTATGTGTGCCCGTGCGTGTGCGTGTGCCCGTGCGTGTTTATTATGCTTTGTTTTTCCAAACACCACCGTGTGTTAGTCAGCGCTACCATCGTTCCGCACAGTACTCCCGTGAAGAAAATGAGGCTTACCAATTTGGCCACAAACAACCACTGTCCTGACGTTTATAGCAAGTACTTCCTTGCATCTTTATTGCTGTAAAAGTCAGCGTGATGATTCTTTATGGAGATGGAGGAGTTGCGATGCGGATGGGAGACAAGGAGGCTCCCTGGGGTGGCTGTTTATAAGGATGTTCAGCTTAACTCCTTCTGCTGTGTAGATGTGATTTTCCATACTTGCGTTATACTGTAAAGTACAAAAGTATCATCAAATTTAAAAGACAAAAAGAAACTGGCCACCGGAGGGCAAAGCTTCTAAAAGTGCGGACCTGGTGCCGATGCAGGCTTTTCCCTGTTCGAGCGCTTTTGGTCACTGAATCACTGCAGAGGTTCATTCTCGCAGCTGTGAACTTAGCAGTTGAGTCACTGCAGACTTCTTACGTGGCCTGACCTGAAGCTATGACTCCAGTCAACTGTTGTTTCACACTCAAGCCTGGAATTATATCAATTCAGCGCCTGCCAGGTATCTGTGACTTGTAACACGGGGATTATAATATTCAAGGAGATTCATGAGCAATTCTAGAAACATAGGATAACTTTAGGTGTTTTTTGAATCACTCAATTCTAAGCAAAAGCCAAAGAACAGAGTTTTATAAAGGTGCAAGAAACGTAATGTTAATTAACAGCTGCCAAAATTGTCCTTGGGTATCAAAGAAAAGCAAGTAAGACAGAAATAATAAAAATCATGTCATAATGAAGAAAAAAAGAAAGAAGAGGGGGAAAAACCCCCAGCATTAACATATCAGAATTGAGCCCACCAAAAAAGAAAATAATAAAGCAGTGAAGAAACTACTGAGTTTTAGGGTCCCTGAGTTTCTTTTACTCCAGTAAAGCTTGGCTAAAATAACACAAACCCTGTAGCTTACTAATTTTTCAGGCCAATATTTGGGTATAATTTGTGTGCTTTATAGGCCTGGAAAATCCACGAGAGACCACAAATTGCTGACGTAACTGTCTTTGAATTTAACAAAGCCCATTACCGTGTCAGTGAGGAGGATGGGTGAAAAGCTCAGGGGGTAGGTTTTCTAGGCGCCCAGAGGGGTTTTTCACTGCAGCTACTGAAATAATAAACTCTCTTGATTCTTGGCACTGACCAGAGTAGCTTTAACAGTTCACTTCTAATCACAGATAATTCTTTTTTTATTATGTCATTTTAGATGCTGCTATTATACACATAGCAAATGTTGCCATGTTACTGAAAACCATAAACTGTCCACATGATACCAATCCTTACAAAAATGAAACTGTCTTGGGTTTAAAGGTAAGAGTGTGTGTGTGTGTGTGTGTGTGTGTGTGTGTGTGTGTGTGTGTGTGTGTGAGAGACGTTTCAGTCCCCTACCGTTCATTTTAGAAAGGATTTTATGACGTCTGGACTCTGAACTGAGCTGTCTGTCACCTCTTGTTTCAATTATAAGAAATTAAGATCTTGCTCATTATCTTTCTGGTAAATCTTAATATAAATTCTGGAGTAGAGAAATCTCAAGCAACTAAATTTCACTCATTTCCTTGCAACCGAGATCAAGGCCTGTGTAGTGTTTAAGACAGAGAATTGGAAATGCATTGTTTTAGAAAAAGTAACACTTTTGATTTTGTTTTCCAATTGAGAGGACTTGTACTTGGTGAATTCTGAGGGATTTTTATCCTAATATGCTTAATTTTAACTTCAAGGGGTAAAGATGGACCATTAGACAAAAATATCCTCTCTCTCTCTTTCTCTTTTTGTTTGTCTTGATTTACTTGCTCATTTTGCTTAAATTCATTCAGGAGTTGGCATTTAATTTTACATTTATTTTGGTATAATTACAGCTCCTAGAACAGTTTCAAGAAAAAGTCCTATATTCCTTCTACTCAAATATATCAGTTGTGACCATTTTACCATTTATACTTTATCTTTTTTTTTAACTACTTGAGCGTGAGTTATAGAAATTCTGCTCCTTTAACTGTAAATTCTTAAGTGTGTGTTTTCTTTTACTAATAAGGATGTTCAGTTCCACTGTTAAAGAATATTGACCGAACTTTTTTTTTTTCCTGGGGTGGGGGGAGGGTGGGAAGGTTGTGTTTTGTTTGTTTGTTTTTAACCATGGATACTGTTATCTATGTAGACTGTTCCTTTTTCGTCTGTTGGCCCAGTAAAGTCCTTGCAATGATTTTTTCCCAAGTCCTGGATCCAATCCAGGATTGCACATTTCAGTTGGTTTTTCTGTGGTAAGAACCCAGCCTTGGTAGCCTTCATCTGCAGACTTGGAGCCAAGGGTGAAAAATATGGCAAAACACTGAAGAAGGAACGGTGGAGCCAGAAGCTAAACAAATTGTCTGAATAAACATCAAACCAAAGGAGCTGGAAATGAAAACAGAGATCCGCGCATGCGGCGGCACACAGCGACCTGCAACCACCTGTGGCGCCCTCCCCAAGAAAACGCGGGGCGCAGGGTTTCACCCCCAGGGGGTCTTCATAAATTCTGTTTTGTGTGCATGTGGAAGCCCGACTTTATGTTCTACCCTATCTTAATTCTAACGGCAAACACTATGCTTGCTTTCGCTATTGAAAAACTTTACATTTAGAAAGAGAGAGAGAGACGGATGTAGACGTAGCTGTGTCTTCAGACAAGAACAGAACTCACAGTTACTAGTTCAGGGATGGGAGGTGGGTCCAAGAGAGCAGCCTCATGGCTGGTGAAACTCAAGAGAACGAGATGAGTCAGGATGGTTCCTGATGACGGCTCAGGGGCTGGGCTTACGGGAACGCTGGGGACACCGGAGAAGGCTGAGTGGGGTCTGCTCAGTGTGGGGCCTCTCTCACGGGACAGACGACATCCTAGAGGCATGCAGGCTGGCCCTCTCATGGCTCCCAGGAGCTGCTCAGGACGTCTGCAGGCTGCCTTTTTTATGTCACGTAATAGGTATGGGACACTGGGGCATCTGAGGATGACCACCTAAAAGTATCCACTGGTGGTGGTTCTTGTCGCTGCTGTTCCTGTTCAGTCACTAAGCCATGTCTGGCTCTCTGTGACCCCATGGACTGCAGCATGCCAGGCTTCCCTGTGCCTCACTCTCTCCCGGAGCTTGCTCAAACCCATGTCCACTGAGTCAGGGATGCCATCCAACCCTCTCATCCTCTGTCTCTCCCTTCTCCTCTTGCCCTCAGTCTTTCCCAGCACTAGGGACTTTCCTCAGTGAGTTGGCTCTTCACATCAGGTGGCCAAAGTATTGGAGCTTCAGCACCAATCCCTCCATTTAAGATTGACTGGTTTGAGCTCCTTGCTCTCCAAGGAACTCTCAGAAGTCCTCTCCAGCACCACAATTCAAAAGCGACAATTCTTTGATGCTAAGCCTTCTTTATGGTCCAGCTCTCACATCCATAGTGACTATGGGAAAAACCATAAATAGCTTTGACTAGATGGGCCTTTGTTGGCAAAGTGATGTCTCTGCTTTTTAATATGCTGTCTAGGTTTGTCACAGATTTTCTTCCAACGCTGAAAATCCCACCCAATCACGCTACCTGTATACAATGTTAAGCTGTATAAGGGTTCTATATGAGGTGTATCAGGACCGCCTAGACACATATGCAGGGATCAGATTTGACAATCGGGGAATCTATAGAGTAAAATCTAAATATTATATAGTTCATCTGTGATTTAAAGAAATCACCGTTTTCAAGAGTATAAAATCATAGTGCAAGAAAATAAATAGGTAAAGAAACTTTTTTAAATTCCAGCATTGGTTTCTTCTTCTGAATCATGAGAGCCAGCGAGTCTGTGTCCTTAGCCACATCCCTGCCCACATTATCTGCCAAACTCTAGTGTCAAAATTGCACAATCTCTCTAGATCATTCCTGGGTGCTTACTGTCCGTTGGGAAGTGAGCACACAGTTCCCAGATAATTCCTTTCTGAAAGCCAGATTCTTTTAGGTGTTGGTCTCCTGGCATCTCTCTTCTCACGTTCGGATTTCAGGTTCTCTGTGGCAAAACCTTAGCTGAGTGCGTTTTACAGATGATGTTGTGGTAAATATCAAGTGATGTTGTAAATACCAGCTGAGGCATTGATGCCTCAGCGAAGCTCAGAATTTTGCCAGGAGGAACCAGCAGGTCTTGACTCAGAGTCCTGTGCACTCTGCTTTCTCTCAACTCGGCACCAAGTGCTCAGCGTCTCTGAAGGAAATGAACACTGTGGGCAGAAGGAAGGAGATGAAGGTCGAGATCGCCATTGTCTCCCCAGATCCCCCCAGGCCTTGTGACCTACTGTTTCCGCAAGCAGTGTCCTCCTAATTGACCCTCAGCAGGCATTTTGCGGACTGCAAGAGAGATCCTGAGTTTCAGTACTGCCGAGAAGAAACTGGTGCAGAAGCTGGGTGGGAGCAGGGTGGTGGAAGTCCCATCCTTTGAGGATTTTCCAGAATGTTCAGAATGGACTTTGGCAATTGAGGACGTTCCATTTTAAGTGTAAGTTTCCAGCCACAGAGAATCCCCCCTTAGTTCTTCCATGTACTAGGTCTTGAATATCTGCCACATTTATGTCAGACACAATTCTTGTAAGTACTCCTGGAAAGTGTGGTATCCTTGCTTTACATAGAAAGATTCCGACGCTCACTTTTAAATGGTTTTCTCAAGCACATGCAGCGATTCAATGGTCTATTAGAAGCTGTGTGCTATACTGCCCTGTCTTCCTGACCCCAAGTGCCGTGTTCTTCTCCTTAAACAGACTGCTATTTAAATTGCTACTGATCTTCTTTCAACTTTGCTTGCTTAGGAGGAATTTGATATTTCTTATTCGCTGAGCAGATGTCCACCAGCCTGTCCTGAATGACCAAGAAGGAAAGGCTCTTTTTTGCCACCTCCCTGACTCTCTCTTATAAATCCTCTCTCGTGTTTCTGCCACACAATCCTCCAATGTCCCAGCTCCCCAGTCCTTCCCACCCTTTGCACCCTCTTGCTTTTTTCTGTGAGGCAGCTGGACTAGCCACCAGAGCTCTCCAGTTTCCCTCAGCTTCTCCTAGTCAATCTGCTTGTCCGTTCTCACTCTTGGATATGCTGATCACCTAGTTCATGCTGCTGTAAGAATGAGCTACATCTTCATTCTGTATGCACGGTGATTTGCATACCACCTGAGTTTCCGTGGTGATAAAAATCTCGGGTCCACAGGAGGACTCTAACGGTGGGCATGTCAGCACCCACAGCCAGATGTAAGAAGTGTATGGAGATGTTGGTTGCGGCGCTGAGTTCACAGTCCACGGTTGTCGTGCATCAGGACCGTCCGCATCGCCTTTTCTCTCGCTTTCTCCACTGCCGTTCTCAGTGTGCGCGTTTGGTCACCCAGTCGTGTCCGACTCTTTGCGAACCCATGGACTATAGCCCACCAGGCTCCTCTGTCCATGAGGTTTCCCAGGCAAGAGTACTGCAGCGGGTTGCCATGCCCTCCTCCACGGGACCTTACTGACCCAGGAATCGAATTCAGGACTCCTGCATTGCAGGCAGGTTCTTTACCGTCTGAGCCACCAGGGAAGCCCCTCTGTCAGCGGTTTCTATTGAGCACACATACATACAGGTTCTCGCCGAACCCATCTCCGCGGAGACAAGGATGCTTTTCCAGTCCGCTAACTTTTTTTCTGAGCATATAATTGATCAACCACGGGCAACTAATTTCGCTTTACCTTGGTACTTTCATCTATAATGGAAGATTTAGACTGGATAATCCCACAGGTCCCCCTACCTAGCACATAATTCTATGAAAAGAACATTTTCACGAAGTAAATAGAAGCTGTACCCTTCTGATGAATTTCCAGTTAGGTCATCAAGATATTTCGTGAGAAGTCATTTGATACTGTGGGAGCCCCGCGAGTGCTTCCCCCAAAACCATTTTCTTACTCTGTGTGCATCAGGAAATAACATCCTGCCAAGTATAAAAGGAACCTGAACCTCCACAGGGGCTGAGATTGTGGCGTCTCAGAGCTCAGATGGATGTGAACTTGGCCAAGAGTGCTGCCCCGTCTCGGCTCTGCTGCCAGCTGGTGGGGTTAGTTTGCTGTTACCATTTAAAATTTCCTTTTGGGCTAATGACTGTTTCTAAAATACTGTATCGCTTTAGAGCACATGCTACCGCCATGTAAATCAATTCCCACCTCCATTGTATAAGTACGTGATTTTTACCCCAACAAAAATTCCATCGAGAAATTACAAGTCTTATATTGGCTAATAAGAGACGATGGTGGTGGTCTGGTGGAAACAGCTATGCGGGGACATTGAGGGAGAGAAATTGTCATCATCTGAGCTGCAGAATTTACAGAGGAGCCTCCCTGAGCTAAGGGTGAACCCCCACATATTCCGTGGGGCTGTAAGGGATGGTCATAATTCCTCCAGCGTGCTCTCCAGGGCGACTCTTAAGGTAGCCTTGGGAACAGAAAGGCAGGGAGTGAAAAAGACCAGAAGCTTCTCCATAAAACAGGCCTCGAAAGGTGGGAAGTCGTCAGGACAGGCTGGGGGACCTAGGAACCGCGGTCTTCAGCGTCTGTGATAATTAAGACTCCACTGCCGCTGCGTGCATGCTGTGTGCCCTAATAAGCAGGAAAAGAATGTGCCTGTCTGCAGTGGTCATTTTATGAATATTAGTGCAGCTTTGAGAAACTGGGACTCCATTTTAAGTGTTGCATTTTATTTGTAAGTGTGTGGTTTAATTATGGCCATAAAACACTGATTAGTTACAATTTGCTGCTGTTCTGAGACCTGGGAGCCAGACAGGTTTGTAATCAGAAGCACCGTCTGAGGGGTGCCTTTTTTAAAGCAGAGAAGTGAACCGAGGCGACAGGCAACCGCAGAGACACCTGAGCGCCGACGAGCACACGCTCTCTGGGAATTGAAGGCGGTTTGTGGGCGCATCTGGGTTGTGCTGGGTGCCTGCTTTCAGGGTGAGGTTGGCATCATTTGTGGAGTGTGAGCATTTCCTTAAGGAAGGAATTTGTAGTCATCAAGACATGGATACAATCCGTGCATTATTTGGAGGGGATGGTATGGACTAAACTGTGCCCCTCTCCCAAATTAACATGTGGATGTTCCAACCTGAAACATGCCTAATATGGGTAACAGGGCATTTAGGAGGGAAGTTCAAACAGATAAAAATCTATCCGTAAGGCAGGAGATTCCAAGAGATCCCTGGGTCGGGAAGATCCCTTGGGGGAGGGTATGGCAACCCACTCCCGTGTTCTTGCCTGGAGAATCCCATGGACAGAGCTCTGAGCCTGGCAGGCTACAGTCCATGGGGTCACAAAGAGCCTGACATGACTGAGCAACTAACACTTTCACTTTCAAGGCTACATGAAGTCATTAGGGAGGATCCTGATTCAATAGGCTCAGGGGAGGAAGAGGGAGCTCTTTCCAAACACAGCACCAAGGACAGTCCACGTGAGGACCCAGCAAGAGAGGAGCCAGCTATAGCCCGGCAGAGGAGGTCTCGCAGGCACCAACCCTGTTGCCACTTTGACCTCAAACTTCTGAGCCCCCGGAACTGCGAGAAGATGCACGCCTGTTGTTTAAGCTGCCCAGTCTATGGAGTTCTATTATGGCAACTTGTGCTGAGACAAGGGGGCTCGCAGGAGATGCGTAGAGGATGCTTGAAGACAAGGCTGAGCTGATGGCTGGATGGCGTCACCGACACTATGGACACGAGTTTGAGCAAACTCCTGGAGTTGGTGATGGACAGGGAGGCCTGGCATGCTGCCGTCCATGGGGTCGCAAAGAGCCGGACACGACTGAGCAACTGAACTGAAGATTCTTGGAGTGGGAAAGAAATGAATGCCGGCATTGGGAGCTGTTGTGGGGGCGGAGGTATCAGAATCTGAATAATACTGGCAATAATTCATTAAAAGTGAATATGCTGCGTTTATCAAATAGACTTAATTAAACATCTCAAAATAAATGATTCTGTCTACAGTTAGTCAGTATGCGAAGTGTTAGTCACTCAGTTGTGTCTGACTCTTTGCAACTCCATGGACTGTAGCCCACCAGGCTCGTTTGTTTATGGAATTCTCCAGGCAAGAATACTGGAGTGGGTTGCCAGTCCCTTCTCCAGGGGATCTTCCCAACCCAGGAATTGAATGCAGGTCTCTACTGTCTGAGACACTGGGGAATTAAATATGTGAAAAGCAACTTTTATCCTCTTCATTAAGCCCCAGACTTCTAACATAACCTCAGCTCATCCTGAAGGCACCTCTCTTGTGTTGTTTACTACTAGATAACAGCTCTCTGACAATAGCTAGCTCTTCAGGGTTGGATTATTCATCTGTCATATAAGCAGGCACAGTCACCAAGCTCAGAGCACACTGTTTTACAACACTTTGTAAATTCTGGAAGTGATGGCAATTGAGCTCTCCCAGGGCTGAGAACTTCAGGCTTCTAAGATATCTATCTGAAACGTGACTGGGTGGTTGTATCGGAGACTCAAGTTAATCAGCATTTGATGGAGAAGGCGATGGCACCCCACTCCAGTACTCCTGCCTGGAGAATCCCGTGGATGGAGGAGGCTGGTGGGCTGCAGTCCACGGGGTGACTAAGAGTTGGACACGACTGAGCGATTTCGCTTTCACTTTCACAAACTGGAGAAGGCAATGGGACCCCACTCCAGTACTCTTGCCTGGAGAATCCCAGGGACGGGGGAGCCTGGTGGGCTGCCATCTCTGGGGTCGCACAAAGTTGGACATGATGGAAGCGGCTCAGCAGCAGCAGCAGCCGTGAGAGCGGGGTCCTCCTATCTCAGGGCACAGTGAGATGGAAGGAGGGTTTCAGCGCTCATCCTAACTGTGTCCTGAAGGCTCCGGGAGTCAGGCTTGAGGCGATGCCTGTGAGGAAGTGCTGGGTGAGGCTCAGGAGCACGTCTGGCTCCTGTGAATCTGTTTCCATCCTTGGAAGCCTCACTCTTCTTTGCTGGTGGGTGTTTCCCCCACTGTTGTGCTAACTCACAGAGCTTCATTCTCCCAATCAGAGGAAGGAAAAGAGGAGGATTCGGGTTAGATCATCTCCACCCTGACTTCTTGGAGAAGAAGACAACCCACTCCAACATTCCTGCCTGGGAAATCTCACGGACAGAGGAGCCTGGCGGCCCATGGTTCTTGGGGTTGCAAGAGTCAGACCGAACTTAGTGACTAAACCAGCAGCAGCAGCAGCAGCAGCAGCAGCCCAGCTTCTGGCTGAACACGTCTATCTAGTTAACAAGCCCTGTTCACGGCCCATCAGTCTGAGCACCTTTGCTTAGTCCCGCCTCTGAACATCCTCCTTGTTCTAAAACATTCATTTGCTTGAATCTAGGTCCAGGGCATGACCAGAGGAATTAGTGCCATTTGGGAACTGTTAGATTTTTTTTTTAAATGAATTGCATCCAATTGATTATGGTCCCTTCTTCAAGGGACACAAGGCTCCCCTTGGTCTAGTGTAGCAGAAAGGCCGATATCTGCTTTGACCCAGAGGGCGAAAGTCCCTGTGATCACAAGTGAAAGTGAAAGTGAAGTCCTTGAGTCACGCGTGACTCTTAGCGACCCCATGGGCTGTAGCCCACCAGGCTCCTCCGTCCATGGGATTTTCCAGGCAAGAGTGCCATTGCCTTCTCCAGAAGATCTTTCTGACCCAGGGATTGAACCGGGGTCTCCAGAATTACAGGCAGATGCTTTACCGTCTGAACTACTAGGGAAGTACTTGTGATCACAAGTCCTCTGTTACCAGGTACCCCTTCCCTCGTCCACATTCCATGTTAAAAGATACACAGTCTCCATGCACAGACATCCAGCACTTCTAAGTGGGGATGTAGCTGAGGAGATAATGGAATCTTTAGCCTCTGGAAGTGTTTAGTTCCATAATCATAACATCCTAACACCTAGATTTAAGGAGGCTGGATACATGTGGAAAGGATGAAAACAAAGGGTGGCATTTTTTCAAGAATTTTTTTTTGCATTGTCAACTAATTAGAATGGAAAGAAAGTGAACAGACATGACCACCAAATTTCAGAAATCTACATTAAAAAAAAATCTATGCGTGCCCAGGATATAAGTGTTCACCATTTGCTTTGCTAAATCATGTTTTTCCTCCCTTAGAATGGCTTCAGATTCTTTTTTTTAATTTAGTGCAAGGACTATATATACAGTAACACCAGGCTTTTAACAGCTGCATTTCCCTCCCCCCCCCGCCCCCCGTTTGCTGTCGTAATTATGGTCTCATTAGGATTCCAATAAAAAGTCAAGAAAAACCTTTTTTTAAGGAAAACAGAAGAGCCCACAGTGTCTCTCTACCAACACACTATGCTTTTAAAATATTTGCATTTGAAATTCCTCGCTGCAAATATTCACCAACCAAAGGTAAATATAACACTTAGATTACTCCCAGAAGAACATTCCTTCTGCTATTAATACCCTGAATTCAAATCAAAATTTTTGCAAGTCTGTATAATTTTACTCTATGTACTTTATCCCACAGCTTGGCCAGCTGTGTTGAGAAACTGGATGCATCAGGAATGAATAGAAGGTGGCATCTCTTGCCTGGGTGAATTTGGTTTTCCATTTTATAAACAGTCTATTTGCCCAAATTCACGAAGATGGAGTCCTTAGTTAGGCAAGAACAAAGATGAGATAGCCCTCCCCCCACCCTCAAGGAAACACAGACGCACACCTCTCCCAGCTTCCGGTAGATCCTTAGAGTGAGTCAGGCACGACAGAAACGTGTCTTCAGTTGTCCCTGTCTTCCGTGCTCTGTCCTGTCACTGAGTGGACTCTAGCCATCGTCCAGTTACATCCTGGAAGTCTTCTGCCTTCCCCCTCTATAGAATCCTCCTCCTGCCATTTACTCAGCAACTTTCCTTTCCTAATCACAGGTCATTTGCTTGTTGACCCATTACTTGGACCCTGATGTTTTTCTTTTTCTAAGATGTACACATGGAATTAATCCAAACTAAGGTACTGCAAACATTCTTTTAAAAACGGCTTATAACATCTCCACCAAGAGCGGTGCAAAAGAAAGTTATAATTAAGGCCTCATTACAGGGAGGATCATAAAACATGCAGGACCCACCTTTCACGCTTCCTGGGTGGCTTTCTTCGCTCGCTCCTGAGATCCAGGCCACCCCTGAAGCAGACCCACAGCAGGAGGCTGGATTTTTTGAAAGATGCAGTAACAGTGAGGACATGGGAAATGTTTCCCAGAGAGTTTTCAAACGCAGGCTGGGAGGAGAGAGAGACGATGGGACGCATGCAAATGAATGGGCTTGCGGAGGTGGTCGGTAGGGGTGGAGAATCACTCTGGAGGATTGCTGGCTCGGAGGGTCAAGAGAGAACAGGGAAGGGGGGTTTTGCTTTGCTTCTTTAATGGTGGATGAATTCTGAGTGAGGTGAATGGTCAAAGGGAAGGAGTTGGCAGAGCAGGAGAAATGGAAGGTCATGCGAGAAGAGAGGGTTTCCCTGGTGGCTCAGTGGTAAAGAACCCGCCTGCCAACACAGGAGACTCGGATTTGATCCCCGGGTCAGGAAGGTCTCCTGGAGGAGGGCATGGCAACTCACTCCAGTATTCTTGCCTGGAGAACCCCACGGACAGGGAGCCTGGTGGGCTACGGTTCATAGGCTCGCAAAGAGTCTACACAACTGAAGCGACTTAGCACTCAGCATGCAATGCAGAAGGCTTGGATTCGATCCCTCCATTGGGAAGATCCTCTGGAGTTAGAAAGTGATAACCCACTCCAGTTATGGTTGCAGGGAAAATCCCATGGACAGAGGAACCTGGTGGGCTACCGTCCACGGGGTTGCAAAGAGTGGGACACGGCTTAGCACTTGAACAGGCAAGCTAGAGGGGAGAGAGAACCAACTGGGTGGCAGACGAGGGGAGGCAGCATGGGTCAGAGAGTGCAGAGACGCTGGCGTCAGCAGCAGGGGGCCCCCAGTGAGGAGGCGGGGAGGCCAGAGAGGGGGTCGCGGCGAGGCGCTGGGTCCGGGACACAGACCTTGAAGACTGCGACCTGGCAGACTGTTGTTCCTTAGAAACCAAGTGGGTCGGTTCCTCCTCTCGGAAGAGGGACAATCATAGCGATGGGGAGATGGGATAGGGAATTTTTGGAGAGTGGGAATGTTTAAAATAATCACTGTAGGGCCTAGGGTGGAATACGTTTCCTGGAATATATTTCCACAAATGGGTCTACTGAGTTAAATATGAGATTTCTTTTTTAATAAACACTGCCAATTTTGCCTTTGAAAAAACGTTTGCTGTTTGTTCAGCGCTAGAATGAGACAGGGTTCCCCGGGCTGGCCCTGCCGGCCCCTCCCCAGTCTTGCTCCGGCCGCTCTTTCTTACTGATGCTCCCAGGCCGTGACCGCTGCCCTCCCTCCAGCCTCCCTCCCGCCCTGCGTCCTGTCCCTGGCCTCACTCTCCTCTTGTACTGGAAGCCCCGGCATTGTCTCCCTGCAGAGCATTTTTTGAAGTGTCCCGTGGGAAACATCCCTAGTCCGTGGACCAACCATGATCTAACCCCTGCCTGTGTTTGTCTCCCCAGCACTTACCATTGTACGAACAGTAATATTTACTTTACTATTTATTTCTTCTACTTGCATTCAGTTTTAAGGACGATGGGCTCTGTTTGCAGCTCAGGAATAGTCATAAAATCTTGAAAAGCTGGCGATCATACACTACTGAGCAGTAAAGCTTAAACTAAAATTGCAGGATCAAAAAGAACAGAGTCAACAGAAGGAAAAATAAGCTAACTGAGCAGAACAGAGAGTGACAAAAATACCCCTCACACGTGGGCACTTGGCTTCTGACAGAGGTAGCCGTGCAGACCAGTAGGTGTGATGGTCAGTGGATAATGCACGTGGAAAAGGTGTGTGTGCGTGTGGCTTCCCTTTTGGATTACTGGTAGAAGAGAACTGGAAAACTGTACTGTAAAGATAACTGTGTGGTTCACGATGATTTCTTTTTTAGGAATCAAATGAAACCGTAAATGAAAAGACTGATAAGTTAATTGCACTAAGATTAGGAAGTCCGACTCATAAAAATCGTAAAACTTCAGTTTAACATCAGGAAACCATGGACTGGGGGAAAGTATTTACAACACATGAAACTTAGAGTGTTTGAAAATATAAAGTATAAAGAATTTCAGAAAGTCAGCAGGAAAAAGAAAGACAGCAAGATGCAAATAGAGGCGAGAGGCGTGAATAGGCACCTCAAAGAGCTGAGCCCATAAAAAAATGTTCCATCTCACTGTTCACTAGGACGTGAAATTAAAACCATGACGTGATGCCACTATACACCGAAAGAATGGCTAACATTCAGGATCCCAGGATTTTACGAAGATATCATGGGACAGTGTTAACTCTCATCACTTTGGGAGCTGAGTACAATCACTTTGAAAAGCTGTCAGTATCAACTAAAACTGAACATGTGTATACCATACACCTCCGTCACAGCCCTAGATATACAACCAGAAGAAGCGCTTAGCCACGTGTAGCAGACACGCACAAGAATGCTGGCAACGTAGCTGTCACCACGGCCCCAGGCTGGAGGCCACGCAAGTGTCCACGAGCAGGTGAATGGAGGGGTCCCCGAGGGCGCCCCCATGTACTGCCGTGTCACACTGACGCACAGGGCTACCAAAACACCGCCATCCGAAAACGGTGCCTCTCACAGCGCCAAGTTGCAGGAAGGAGCCCAGATATACAGGCTGCGTGTTTCCATGCAGGAGGTTCAAAGGCAGGCGGCACACACATGGTGGCACTCAGGAAGCTCCCTTCTTGGGAGATCCTGACACAGCAGGCTTCTGGGTGGCTGGTAATAATTTTACTCACTGCAGTGGCGTGTTGGGCTTCCCAGGTGGCGTTAGTGGTAAAGAACCCACCTGCCAACGCGAGAGAGGCAAAAGACGCAGGTGTGATCCCTGGGTCGGGAAGATCCCCTGGGTGATCTTCCGTGGCAAACCCTCCAAGTATTCTTGCCTGGGGAATCCCAAGGACAGCGGAGCCTAACAGGCTATTAGTCCACGGGGTCGAAGAGTCGGACAACTGAAGTGACTTAGCTCGCACGCAGCGATGTGTTCATTTTGTGAAAATTTATCGCTAAATACTTAGAGTTGATGCGTTTCTCTGTATGTACGTTATACTTAAATTTAAAAGTATCTTTGAAAAAACCAAATAGGTAGAAGCTATTGTGCAGGCCCTGTGGAGCGTGAGAAAGTGTGCGCAGGACACACGACCCTCAAGACCCTGCCGGGCAGAGGAGACGGGCAGAGGCAGAGCAGCGGCCGAGCAGCGGCGCTCAGGCAGAGGCTTTCAAGCGAAAGGGTGGAGGAGGGCATGCAACAGAACCAAGAAGGAAATTAGTACCAACAAAGGCCCATGTACACACACACATGCACACACACACACACACACCTCTCTCTCTCTCTCTGGAATATTGTTCAGCCATGAGAAAGGAAGTGCTGCCATTTGTGACAACATGGATGGGCTTTGAGGATGCTATACTAACTGAGATAACTCAAACCAAGGCAAATGGAGTAATCAACTTCATACAGGATCTAAAAGAACAAAGCTCATGAAAACAGCCAGTAAAACGGTGCTGACGTGGGCTTGAAGGCGGGAGGATGGGAGGGATGTTGTTTACGCGTTCACACTTGCAGTGAGTAGTGAATAAGTGCTGGAG
>SJYC01088332.1:0-13272 GCA_006408675.1 Madoqua kirkii
AGAGGAGGAGAAGAGTGTCACATGAACCTGCCCAAGATTAGAAAGAATGAATCTAGAGTCTTCCTTCTCAGTATACCCTTATGATGTACTAAAACAAAGCTGACAGAATCCCAGAGGATAATAAAATTAACTGAGGTATGAGATTCTAAAGCAGTGCTGAGAATGATTCAAATAGCTGACTCTGAGGTCTTGGCTCAGTGGGGAGAAGAATGAAGGGCAGATGGCCTGGAAGATATGAAGGAGTGAAGGACCTGGAGTAAGTGATAAGGTAAACTGAATATTCAGAAAGGATGACGAGATGGAGGACTTGACCCTGTGGTCAGGGAATATACTTTCAGAGTTCAGGATCCTAAGGACAGAGAATCTGGAGTGAGGATGAGATACAGGGTGTACTCATATTCATAGTGTCTTGAAGTGAATTAGAGTTAAGAAACTAGGAGATCACATTACAACAGTAATATATATGCATGCCTCGTGACCTGTCTAGAGTGCCAGCACCTTGAAGGCAGAGTTTTTATATCATGCACCATCATGTATCTAGCATTTAAGAAGTCTAGATCATAACAGGAATCAGATGCATGTATTTCTTAAACAATGAATAAATAGCATTTGAATGAATAATGGCATCCAGATTTGATAACCTGCTCTATTCATTCTATATTAATGGTAAGTAGACACCTACCAAACAGATACTCCCATGAGCCTTGCAGGGAATGTTCTCTAGAAAGTTCTTAACTGAGGATCTGCTATGTGTTAGAAGTATTGTAAGATACTGAAGACTTAGAGACAAAAGACAGTCCTTTCTTCCAATAAACTCATAGAGTATGTAAACCAATTAGCCACATGCAATGATAAAGAAGGCATAGTGTGCTCTGGCTACAGAGAACACCCAGAACTAGGTTCCAAAAATAATACCCAAAGGAGGTAATGCTGAAGATAACCTCAAGGGATAAATAAAGATACCCAGCAAAGGCAAGGCCAGGTTTGTGGGTGGAAACAACTGGCATATTAAGGCCCACTCATAACAATTTTAGCTCAGGATGAGTAGAGAGACCAGCTCCCTAGGTCTGCTGGCAATGATGCTGCCCCAAAGCACCAATCATGTGGAAATATATAAGTAATGCACAGAAGAACCTTTTCTAAAACTAACTCAGTTTCAAGCTTTACATGTTTTCACTTAGTAGAATAAATATAAATTTCTTCCTGCTATAAAAACATATATTGACTTAGCTTTAAAGCAGCACATAAGAGGTACTAACAATAATCCCATAACCAAATACAGTATTTTTTCACTCCTTTCAACAGACATCCTAACATGTATGCATAATTTTGATGTAATTTATACCCACTTTTACTTTATTATACTAAAATTTTGTTTGTTACCATTTCAGGAAACACTTCAAGATGGTAACAGAAATTAACAGTGACAGTGAAGCAGTTTACTCTAGAGAAGGGTATGGGTTGGGAACATTGCAACTGATTCACCTGGGATTATCCTAGAGTATGCCACTTTATGTCAGAGTATCTCCACTTTCCCTTCTGAATACAGAAACTCAGATATTGAAAAAGATATTTAAACTGAATGAAATAATCTTAATGTTAATATGAGTTATATGAGCTTAAACCCCAAGAAGTCTGCAATGTATTTCCAAGAACTAGAAGTGTTTGACATATTTTAGACTAATAATACTTGATTATTCTACTTCTAAGCATCTGTCATTCAAAAATAATCCGATGGAAGGAAATGCTTTAAGCACTTAGCTGTTTATCAAGTATTATTTATAATAGTTAAAAACTGGACATCTAAAGGACTCAGTATAGGGTAATGATTAAATAAAATATTATTAATATAATACAACATGATGGGATGGGCTATTTCACATTATGAATAATAGTATTCCACATTATGAAATGGAAAATAAATATATTCTTGAATTGAATGAAGTGCTAGAGATTACTCAATTTAATTTTCTTCATCAGTCAATGCATTCTCTACGTCAGCAGTTATTTCTTCTTTATACTCTTTCTACTTTGGCCAGGATAAGCAAATACTTTTGGCCAGGAGCAGGTTACCTTTTCTCTAACTGACCCTAGAGAAGCAAAGGAAGAAAGAAGTTTTTGCAGAATAGAATAAGCAGAAAAGGACTAGAGATAATGACATAGATTAAGGGAAAATTTATTAGACACTATTAAATTGCTATGAAAAAACAAGTTGTTCTTATTGTTAAAATAAATAGTCTGTGACTAGTAAGATGCCTCAGCCATGGGAAAAAGAGGAAAATTCAGATCATGCTTGTCTTGATGATCACAGAACTCAGAAAATGTCCTGAGACAGAAGAAAACAAGTGCTCAGTGCTTCTGAATGTTTTAAAATAGAATTGGATAGAGCTACCTTGGGTCACCATGACATCTCTTTTATTCTGGACTTTCTTCTAACTTTAAACACCATTTGAATTTTTGCCAGAGACAACTTGTGGAATGTTCTGAGCCCAGCTTGGAATTTTATTTATAGAATAAAACTTCAATTTCACTGCCCATTTCAATAAGAGCAGGGTCCCAGTGCCACCACTGAATGGGTGGATACTCCATACAGCCTTGGATGAACCACCCCTGAGCTGCCCAGAGTGGAGAGGGCACTGTAATGAGGGTTAGCCAACTCTTCCTTTCAGATACAGAAACAACCACTTCCCAGTTTTCTGATGTATTTTTTTAAATTTCTTAATTTGGCCACGCCGGGTTTGATCTTAATCTGGCCACGCAGCACCTTTGATCTTCATTGTGGCATATAGGATTTTAGTTGCAGCATTTGAAAACTCAGTTGTAGCATGTGGGATCTAGTTCACCAACCAGGGATTGAACCCAGGCCACCTGCACTGGGAGTGCAGAGCCTTAGCCACTGGATCATCAGCGAAGTCCTGGCATTTTAAATCCAGCCTTAGCCTATAAGCTACAAGAAGAAGGACAGAGCCTAATACGTGGGAAATAAGAAAGTGGGGATGAAAGCACTGACAAATTTCTTAAGCCCAGATCCAAATATGGTCTATTTAAAAGCAGATCAGAGTTGCAAAGGCAGAGATTTTCCTTCCCCAAATGCAGAAAATTAATTGCTAGAAGTACTGTATGTTAATTAGGAAATCCAACATCCAAACATGTTTCAATTATAAAATTATGAAAAGGAGTATTCTCCTAATAAAAAGTGTTACATGTAAAGCAGCAGCACTTCTACAAGCAAAGGTACCAGGACCAACCAGATCTTCATGCTCCAGGCTTACCTAAGCTCTCTAGCTCCAGCTGCCACATCCATAAAATGGAGTGAAGGCCATCTCTGGTTATAACTACATTAGCAAATAGGACTCTCTGTTAATTCACCACAAATTCAAGATAAATAAATGTCCCTGTTTCCTTTAGGCTGAGAGTAAATACTGAGCAGAATAATTGCAAATAAGCTTTCAATGGGTAGCTTTTAAATGCAATATAGCTATAATAAACGGGCATGTTATCTTTCTTAAAGGCTACACTTTAATCACGTGGGAGGGGAGAGTAAAATAAAAAAAATAAAAATTTTTGAGACTGAATTACTACTGAATTTCTTAGATATTACTTCCCTTTAAATGTTCACAGCCACCATGGGCAAAAACAATTAATGCTTGCATTTTATTAAATTAAATTACAGGGTAATAGAGAACAAACCAAAACAGATGAATTACTTTGCTAATTTCCTTTCCTAACCTTCAATCTTAAGTGAAGAGAAAATTGCTCAGTCGTGTCCAATTCTGTGACCCCATGGACTGTAGCTTGCCAGGCTCTTCTGTCCATGGGATTCTCCAGACAAGAATACTGGAGTGGACTGCCACGTCCTCTTCCAGGGGATCTTCCTGACCCAGGGATGGAACCTGCATCTCTTACATCTCCTGCACTGGCAGGCGGGTTCTTTACCACTGGTGCCACCTGGGAAATCTTAAAGGTGGCCCCTAAATAGTTCAAGTTCTCTTTTTCTTGAGTTATTTGTTCAGGGAAGTTGTACAAGGTTCATATATGATTTGCCTTACTTTTATTTAGCTTTCCCATATGCTAGAAACAATAACATTTCCATGTAAAGGGGGAGGAAAATTAGTAATGCTCTTTCCAGCATTTAACAGTGTGGCAGGCTGAATAATGGCTCTCCAAGTAGGTCCACATTCCTAATCTCTGGAACCTGTGAATATGCCACTTTCGTGGCAAAGGGCACTTTCCGATGTGATTAACGATTGTGAGATGATAAAACTATCCCAGAGTACCCCCCACTGCATCTAATGTAATCACAAGGGTCCTTGTGAGAGATAGGAGAGTCAGAATGAGAGGAGGTGGGATGAAGAAACAGACTGGATTGATGCCTTTGCTGGGAAGGGACCATGAACCAAGCCATGTGGACAGCCTCTTTAGGCTGGAAAAAGGCAAGGAATGAATTCTTCCCGAGAGCCTCAAGGAGAAACCTGGAGACCTGCTGACCCCTAGATTTAGCCCCGAAGACCAATTTTCAGACTTCTGACCTCCAGAACTGCAAAATAATAAATTGGTGCTGTCTCAGCCACTAAATTTGTGGTAATTTGTCACAGCAGCAAAAGGAAACTACTATAAACAGGGATTCATACTCCACTGCTCTAGGGAGATGCTATTCCCAACTGCTGTTTGGTCACTAAGTCGTGCCCTACTCTTTTGTGACCCCATGAACTGTAGCCAGAGTGGGTTGCCATTTCCTTTTCCAGGAGATCTTCCCAACTCAGGGGTCAAACCCACACCACCTGTATGGCTGTAAGATTCTTAACCACTGAGCCACCAGGGAAGCCTGCCAGTCCAGACAGGTGAATGCTAGTGGTGAATGCTAGACAGGTGAATACTAGACAAGTGAAGCCTTTAGAGAGGCTTCCTAGGTGGTTCAAGTAGTAAAGAATCCTCCTGCCAAGCAGGAGATGTGGGCTCGATCCCTGGGTTAGGGTTTGATCCTTGGATTGGGAAGATCCCCTGGAGAAGGAAACGGCAACCTACTCCAGTATTCTTGCCTGGGGAATCTCATGGACAGAAGAGCCTGGTGGGCTACAGTTCATAGGGTCGAAAAGAGCCAGACACGACTGAATGACTGAGCACGCACGCACATTTAGAGCGGTAGAAGCGGTTTGCCTGATAGATTCTAGACCAATGAAGTGAACAAACTGCCTTCATCACCACCTTCTCCTCATCCCCATGAGTGTATGGCTCTGACAACTCTTTCCTGATTCATGGATATTAATGTGGTTAGGGACCAACCCAATTTAATTTTGTTTCTGGCCACAGTCTGGGGATCTTTCCTGACCAAGGAATCAAACCCACATCCCCTTCAGTGGAGACAAGGAGTCTTATCCACTGGACCACCAAGGAAGACCCAAACCAGCATTTTGTAAAGCCAGTGTATTCACTGGAAATTTGCTGTTTCAGATTCAAACATGCTCTCTCCCAGTGATTTAACCAAAGAGTCTGGCAGCGGTCAGGCAACATTCTTGGGGGAAAAAGTACTCCCACTGACTTGCACAGGGTAGATGACATGCAGATGGCTGGGAGTAGGGGATATAAGAACTCGAATACTCAGCACCCTGTTCTTTATGGGTAGACTGAGCAAGATAAAGAAAATGGAGGCTTATGTGAAGAATCCCTCTGTGAGGGGAATTTCCAGAAATGCCAAGAATGAAATCTGGGAACAGAATCATAGTCTTAAACTTATACATACGCTTAATCGTAGTCAGGATAAGTAAGCAGCTTCAGAAGCAACTCAGAAACCAAGTCACCTAAAAGACTCAATCAAATGAAGCAACCAAGAGAACAGACTGTGGGATTAGATAGTTCCAGGCTATATTTCTTCCTCAGCTGTGTGTGTTACCTGGCCAAGATTTTAATCTGAAGTTCAATTTTCTTGTCTTAAAAATGACTATATTAACATTTACTTAAGGGACTTCCCTGGTGGTCCAGTGGTTAAGAATCCACCTTCCAGTGCAGGGGATGTGGATTCAATCTCTGGTTGGGGAACTAAGATCCACATGCCATGGGGCAACTAAGCCCACATGCTCTGGAGCCCCCACACCACAAGAGAGTCGGTGTGCCACCACAAAGACCCAGTGCAGCCAAAATTTTAAATAAAAAATAACATTTACGTCAGACCTCACAGGGTTACAGGGATTAGGCAAAATAAAGTACACAAAGGATTAACACAAAAGCTATCAAATGCAAGCTTGATATAAATGGTAGCTTTATAGTTAATTTTTATTCTTTGAGTCCCCCAAGTAGAACCCCTCAGGTAGTAAAGAATACACCTGCCAATACAGGAGACCCAGGTCTGATCCCTGGCTTGGAAAGATCCCCTGGAGGAGGAAATGGCAACCTACTCCAGCATTCTTGCCTGGAGAATCCGGTGGACAGAGAAGCCTGGTAGGCTACAGTCCACGGGGGTCACAAGAGTCAGACAAGACTTAGCAATGAAACCACCACCACCACCATCACTGTGCTCCGAAAGCACAATGCATATGGCTGCCTTAGCCTCTTCTAGAATTATAGACAACAAAGTCAAAACCTCAAAGGCAGAAACCGTCTTTCATTCACTGGTTTACTCTCAGCATTCAGCACAGTGTGCCTTGCCTGTATTGGCTCACATTTAAAATGTTTATGAACTGATCTTAGCTGCCTGTTAGGAAGTATCTGAGACATCAGTTACGATATATGATTACAGGATTTTTCCGTCTGTGACCCATTAGGTGGTGAAATAAACTGAGTCACACAAGCATTTTTTTTTTTAAGTAAAAGAATAGGTTAGGAAAGATCAGAGTACCAAACACATAGTAATGTTAAGTATTGTTACATGAAACATTTGATTCAGTTACATATTGGTGTGTATTTGGTTGCAGAGTAAATACATTTCTTATTGGTGTAGAGACAGAAAAAAAGTGTGAATGTAATGACTCTTCTACTTCACCAACAGTTGGTGTTTTCTGTCTCTTTCATTTCAGCCATTCTGATATACACATGTATGGCAATGTGGTTCTAATTTGCATTTCTCTGATGACTAGTGGTGTGGAGCTCCTTTACTCTATCTCATCTCTTCGAATATCCTCTTTATAACCACTTTAGAAAATTGTTTAGCAGTATCTACAAAAGCTGAACATGCATTTCCTATTACCTAGCAATTCCATATATTTACTCAACAGAAATGTGTACTTATGTTCACCAAAAGACAGATACAGGAATTTTTGTAGGAACACTAAATTCATAATAAGCCCAAATGCTCATTAATTACAGAATGGACAAATACACTTGATATATCAACACATAACAGAATCCTACATAGAAGCAAAAGTGAATGAACTACATCTACACACAAAGTAGAAGAATTGTACAACATAAGACTGAGTCCAAGAAGCCAGATTCAAAAGGGTACATGGTGGATAATTTCACTTACATGAAGTTCAAAAGCAGGCAAAACTTATCTATGGTGTCAAAAGTTAGGATAATGGTTATCCTGGGGGTCACAAGGGCTTCAGAGGTGCTGGTTATATTCCCTTTCTTGATCTTAGTGCTTGTTACATGGGTATACTCAGTTTGTTAAATTGACTTAACTATAAACATATGATTTTGATTTTTCTGACATTTCTGAATTTGTCTGAAATGGCTACATCGAAAGTTCAGAAAAGTTAATAATACTTTTTTTTTAAGTGAAGAAACTGCTGATAGAGAGCAAGAATCCCTGATACATTCATGCTCATTATCATCGAGTGGTCACCAAGTCTCAGTTCAGTTCAGTTCAGTCACTCAGTTGTGTCCGACTCTTCCAGACTCCATGAATCTCAGTACACCAGGCCTCCCTGTCCATCACCAACTCCCAGAGTTCACACAGACTCGCGTCCATCGAGTCAGTGATGCCATCTAGCCATCTCATCCTCTGTCATCCCCTTCTCCTCCTGCCCCCAATCCTTCCAAGCATCAGGGTCTTTTTCAATGAGTCAACTCTTCCCATGAGGTGGCCAAAGTACTGCAGTTTCAGCTTTAGCATCATTCCTTCCAAAGAAATCCCAGGGTTGATCTCCTTCAGAATGGACTGGTTGGATCTCCTTGCAGTCCAAGGGACTCTCAAGAGTCTTCTCCAACACCACAGTTCAAAAGCATCAATTCTTTGGTGCTCAGCCTTGTTTACAGTCCAACTCTCACATCCATACATGACTACTAGAGAAATTATAGCCTTGACTAGACGGACCTTAGTTGGCAAAGTAATGTCTCTGCTTTTCAATATGCTATCTAGGTTGGTCATAACTTTTATTCCAAGGAGTAAGTGTCTTTTAATTTCATGGCTACAGTCACCATCTGCAGTGATTTTGGAGCCCAAACAAATAAAGTCTGACACTGTTTCCACTGTTTCCCCATCTATTTCCCATGAAGTGATGGGACCAGATGCCACGATCTTCATTTTCTGAATGTTGAACTTTAAGCCAAATTTTTCCCTCTCCTCTTTCACTTTCATCAAGAGGCTTTTTAGCTCCTGTTCACTTTATGCCATAAGAGTGGTGTCATCTGCATATCTGAGGTTATTGATATTTCTCCCTGCAGTCTTGATTCCAGCTTGTGCTTCTTCCAGCCCAGCGTTTCTCATAACGTACTCTGCATAGAAGTTAAATAAGCAGGGTGACAATATACAGCCTTGACATACTCCTTTTCCCATTTGGAACCAGTCTGTTGTTCCATCTCCAACTCTAACTGTTGCTTCCTGGCCTGCATACAGGTCAGGTGGTCTGGTATTTCCATCTCTTTCAGAATTTTCCACAGTCTGTGCTTGAATAATTCCAGGGTTATTTATGTCCTATTTATGTCCAGGAAAGTCACTTGTTAGAAAACCTTTCCTTTGCACCAAGCTATAACTTGCATCCTCACAACTCGCTCCCATTGGTTGTTCTGTTCTAAGAGATTCCAAATTGGCCTAATCCCTCTACCACCAATTGCTCCTCAAATATTTTAAGGGAGCAATACAGCCTTTCCACCATCCTTCTACTGAAAAACAAAAATAAAGCCTTTGTCTCTAGACCTCATATCTGATTCTTGAATGAGCTCCATTTGCAAGTATACTGAAATTTTTAAATAAGGCCAGCACCCCTGAAGCTCTCACCTCAAGTCTTTACTTCCCCAAACTAAAGAGCCCCGGGTCTTTGGCCACCCCTCACGTGTGGTTCTCAGACCTCTGATGACTCCTGATTACACTCCCGTTATCCAGTGATGCTCCAAATGCAACTCTGGCCTCTAGGAAAGGCCCGTTAAGAGCAGAAAAGAGAAAAAAGTAAATCTGGATAGTGTACTTCTCATCAACACACTCTCACCTTCAAGTGCCCTTTCTTCCAAGTTCATGTTGTACAGTTCTCACACGTTGAACAACCAGCTAAAATCTCCCAGGTCTATTTCACAAGTACTGTTAAGCACCATATTTACCTTCTGTGTTAGTACAATTTGCCCTCTGTTAGAGCTCAATAACACATCTGAGTTCCACTCCAGTTCTCCACAGCTAAATTTTGGAGATCACGACCTATCTGTTTTGGAAACACCTCTGAATACAGCCTTTCCATCACTCTTCCATAGAAAAACAAAAATGAACTCTTTGTCTCAGGACCTCATCTCTTATCCTTGAGTGAGCTGTATTTGAAAGTATATTGGGGGGAAGCAGTGGGGCATAGAGGAAACACAATTCCACAGTGTATCTCCAAATTCTGACCTAAAAGCAGCTGTCACCCTGACCTCGACAAAGCCTAAGCAGTGACCGGCACCCTGGTCTCCTCCTTTCCTCCCACAGAGTCAGCTTCAGCTGGAGACTCTGGAGATGAGCTCTAGTGTGAGCCTAGTAGAGGGTGAAGTTGAGAAGGAAAACGTGGCAGGCTGAGAAGCCATCTGATATTTGTCAAGGTATCTGAAATCAAAGGTATCTCTAAAGACAGACCTGAGGGAATTCCCTCTGATCTGTGGATCAATTAAAAGACAGAGAAACCCTTCCACAAAAACTTCCAGCAGCCTCACTGGATATTTTTAACATTGAAACTAAGTGGAAGGGAGATTCCTTAAGCAGCGAGACACCAGAGAACAGAGGGACAGATGTGCAGGAGACTAGAAGTGCGCTGGGAATTAGGGAGGAGGAGGCGATGAAAAGAGAAGCTTTCAAAGGCCCCTAGTGGTGAGGGGCGACCTCTCCAAAAGGGTAATGGGGTGGGGTCAGGGAGTGCAAAGACACCAAAGCCGAAGCTCGGCTGGAAAGACGCAGCTCACCTACCGTGTCCACGCCTGCTCCATTTTCCAAGCGCTGTCCTTACTCGCGGGGCGCTCCTCACCCGGGAGTGGAAGCAGCCTGGGAAAAGGAGAACCTGGCCCTCGAATCTCCAGCGCAAAGAATCTTGTCTTCCCCAGCTCCCTCTTTCTGTGTCGGCGAAGAGAGAGCTCTGCTCCGTGCTTCTTTAGAAAACCCGATTTGACGTGGCCAAACCACCAGCTAACCGTGCTAGGGCACAAGGGAGGGACTGTTCTCAGCAGGAAGCCGACAGGAGCCGAGCGGCGCCCAGAGCTGCTTGGGGAGCTGGGGCCAGGGGCAGCGCGGCGGTGCGCGCACACACTCCAGGCTGAGACACCACTGGCTGGCACGAGTTGCTCGACACCAGCTGAGCTGTCAACCGCGAGGGGAGGCGGGGCTCCCCGCAGCCAGTGTGCTGGGGCCGACTGGGCCCCAGGTTACACGCTGCAGCCTGAACACACCCTTCCGTCTTCCCTGCCTGGACGGTACTGGCAGAGGAGCAGAGGCTTACAGGACTCCGCACCAAGCCCCCTTCCCTTGAACCACCGAGGGGCTCTGGAAAAAACCAACGGATGGGACAATCTGGAGAGGAAGTCCTCTTGGGTGCCTGCATCACCCCACCCACAGGTAACCCCCCAGCCAGAGCTGGAGTCTAGGATCGTTTTAGGTGCAATCAATGCAGCCCTAACAGAGTTATAACAGAGTTATAGGACACGATGCTATTTTCCCAGAGATCTCATAGGTCAGTGTCACCATTAACATGGGGACCAGGAACTCTCCTCTGGAGAGGAGGCATTCTTACAAAACCTTAAAGCCTCATTAGCTGCCTCCATCTCAGACATCTTTATTTTACGGTATTTTATCTCCCTGGGTTTCAATTCCCAAGCACAAAGGCTACTGGGCTTTGTTAGCTTCAAGAGGGCAGTGGGTCCCTGAACTTCCCGGAAAAGCTTCAGGACAGTGGCCGTTCACGCGTGCTTAATCACTCAAACATGTCTGACTTTTTTCGACCCCATGGACTGCGGCCTGCCAGGCTCCTCTGTCCATGGGATTCTCCAGGCAAAAATACTGCAGTGGGTTGCCATGCCCTCCTCCAGGGGATCTTCTGAACCCAGGGATCAAACCCAGGTATCCCACATTGCAGACGGATTTCTTGCCATCTGAGCCACCAGGGAAACCCAAGACAGTGGCCATCAGAACTCAAACCTTCCCTCTAACTGTTCTAAAATCATGGGAAAAGGCTCTGTGGAGATCCCAATGCCTGAGACCCTGTATCATCTATTTAAGTAACAGAGTTTCGACATATCAGACATGCTATAATTAAAGTGCTTACAGCCCTGAAGCTCTTTTTTAGCTCTAAAATAAAACCTTTTTATTAAGCCACATAATCACTGTGATTAGCATTACCACTGACCTTTTTTTAATTTGCAGAAAGCTTTATAGTGCCCACATGTGGCAAGGTTCACTTAGTTATGTTCATTTCACAGATGATAAATTTGAGACCAAAGAGGCTCAAGGTCTCTGGTTAAGGCTCTGATACAGGCTGTATTCTATATGGTGTGGCCCCTGAGACATGTCCACTGAAGAAAAGACCAGCAAGCCTTCTCTAGAACAAATTAATCCTCTCAGGTATCCTAAGATAACTTAGGAAGCATGAGGATTGGTGAGACTGAGTAGTGGGGAGACTCTGGGGAGCCTATGTTCTTAGGGCAAACCATCATTCCTCCTCCCACCTCATCAGTTAATTCTCCTAATTATCAGTACAGACTAAGGATTGGGTGGGCAGGATAATATCTGAGAGTTCAGAAGAAATATCTGAAAGACCTGCCCACCAACCTCAACATAGCTTGTACCTAAGACCATGCTGCTCCTGAGCGTAGAATGTTTCCAGGAAATGTTTTAAGGTCCAGTTTGACCTGAGACAACGCTCACCAGGTCACCTCTCTCAAAAAGAATCCCCTGCTGCTTCTGAAGGCAAAGAAGAAAGAAAGAAAATAAAGGTGGGCAGGGAGAGCTAGAGTTCCATCTTCCATACCAAAGTTGGTGCTGTATTTAGTTTTGTCTCAAATCAAATTATGGGCTACTGAGTTTGGAGAGGAACTGTGTCTACAGCCAGACATGTGCTATAGTCAAGAAAATTATAGCGTTAGCTCGATAACCTGGGGGTGTCACAGAAGCAAGGCTAGAAAATATGCTCAGTCATTTTAAACTTTTTATTTTTTTTTAATTTATTTATTTTTTACTAGAGGATGGGCTTCCCCAGTGGCTCAGGTGGTAAAGAATCTGCCTGCAATGGGGGAGACCTGGGTTCAGTACCTGGGTTGGGAAGATCCTCTGGAGGAGGGCAGTATTCTTGCCTGGAGAATCCCCATGGACAGAGGAACCTGGCGGGCTATAGTCTATGGGGTCACAAAGAGTCAGACACAACTGAGTGTCTAAACAATTAGAGGATAATTGCTTTACAATATTATGTTTATTTCTGCCACATGTCAACATGAATCAGTCATAGGTACATATGCTCAGTCATTTTTTAAATAACTTTTACAAAGGTCATAGCACATTCATTGTAAAAGAATTGAAAAATACAGAAAAGTATATAGAAATTAAATCACCTATAACATCAATGTTAAAGTTTAACTTCTTTCCAATCTTTAAAAATGTCATCTAAAGCAAATGTTGACTCTCTCCTACACATACAAGAGTATATTGTTGAAGAAAGAAAATTTTTTTAAAATTAAATTTACTGTTAAAAGAACTTTTTATTTTATTTCTTCATTTTATTTTTTCCTCTCACTTTATTTTTATTTTTAATTGAATGATAGTTGCTTTACAATGTTACATTGATTTCTGTCATACTACAACATGAATCAGCCATAAGTATTGTCTTAAATTTTGAAAGGAAATATTCAGCCATATATCCACTCCTCCAGCACAATTGTTTAAATTTATCCATATTT
>SJYC01088334.1:0-39472 GCA_006408675.1 Madoqua kirkii
CTTTGGCCACCTGACATGAAAAAGTGACTCATTAGAAAAGACCCTGATGCTGAGAAAGATTGAAGGCAGGAGAAGGGGACAACAGAGGATGAGATGGTTGGATGGCATCACTGACTCAAAGGACATGAGTCTGAGCAAGCTCCGGGAGTTGGTGACGGACAGGGAAGCCTGGCATGCTGCAGTCCACGTGATCTCAAAGAGTCAGACCTGACTGAGCGACTGAACTGATACTGATCCTATAGCAGCCTCTCGGGTAGCCCAAGGAAGAGAAGACTGTTTCAGGATAAAAAGCAGTGTGTCTTTTGTCTAGAAGAGTTAATTTTAAATTAGTACAAAAGATGACCTCAAAGTTTTTAACCCAATTGTACCAGCATGTACTGAAAGGGATTAAGACAATACAGCAGGAAGAGATACCTCTGGACCTTCAACTGGCTGCTGAGAGGAAGCAGGCTAAATTACCCAACTGCATAAAACGGGCCAGAGTGGACATCCTTGTCTTGTTCCTGATCTTAGAGGAAATGCTTTTAGCTTTTCACCACTGAGTATGATGTTAGCTCTAAGTTTGTCATATATGGCCTTTATTATGTTGAGGTATGTTCCCTCTAGGGAGAAGGAAATGGCAACCCACTCCAGTATTCTTGCCTGGAGAATCCTGTGGACAGAGGAGCCTGGAGGGCTGCTGTCCATAGTGTCACACAGAGTTAGACACGACTGAAGTGACTTAGCCTGCATGCATGCATTGGAGAAGGCAATGGCAACCCACTCCAGTGTTCTTGCCTGGAGAATCCCAGTGACAGAGGAGCCTGGTGGGCTGCCATCTAGGGGGTCTCACAGTGTCGGACACGACTGAAGCGACTTAGCAGCAGCAGCAGCATGTTCTCTCTATGCTTACTTTCTGGAGCGTTTTTATAAAAATGGGGAAAGAATTTGAAAATAAATAAATACAGGAATACATATAACTGAATCACTTTGTGGAACACCTGAAACTAATGCAACATTATTAATCAACTGTACTCCAGTACAAAATAAAAGTTTTTTAAAAATAAGAAATAAAAAAGTTACTCAACTGCCAAAAAAAAAGGACTGTTTCTTATGAAAAAGGAAAAATGACTCAAAGAGCAGAACCAAAAGCCCAGAGGACACCAAGAAATCTTCAGATCAAGAGGAACCAGACTCAAGGAGCTGTAACTTACAAGCCCTTCTTCACCTGAACTCGACTTAGATGGAGAGATTCTGGACTTCCGAATCAACATAGGAAAAGTTATGAAACGTGTAGGGACCGTGGATGAAGTGAGCAATCCGTGTAGTAATGCTTATGGTCAAAAGGTGGAAGAATATGGTCAATTAAAGATGGCTGAAGATTCTTCACCACTTCTTTTGGGAGATTTGGGTTTAGTGACTTTCTTGACCCATAGAATGTGGTGTGAGGTCATAAATTCTGAAGTTGCATCAGCTTCTACCTGCGTGCAAAGTCGCTTCAGTTGTGTCTGACTCTTTTCGACCCTGTGGACCACTAGGTCCCTCGGTCCATGGGATTCTCCAGGCAATACTGGAGTGGGTTGCCATTTCCTTCTTCGGGGGATCTTCCCAACCCAGGGATCAAATCTTGCTCTCTTTCATCTCCTGCATGGGCAGGTGGGTTCTTTACCACTAGCGCCACCTGGGAAGCCCTTGATATTCTGAGTTGCCATGAAAGAAGTGTGATTACTTTTCTGGAGAGATACTGAGGACAGGCCCTGAGACCCTCGTGAAATATCACCCAGCAGTCTGCATGCAGGCACTAGGTCTCATGTGTATTCTATGCCAGATGTGAGTGTAGTTGCTTTGGGAACTCCAGAGCAGCCTTCAGCTGAATACCACTGAGAGACCCAGTGAATATCACATGACACAGACAAATTGCTCAGCTGAGACCTGTCCAAATTCCTGACCACAAAATCACAAGATATAATAAAAGTGTTGAGCCACTGTTTTGAAGTACATCATTATGCACAAGTAGACAACTGGAAGAATGCCTTAAAATATACACAATAATTCTGATATATTATCCCATTCATTCATTCAAAAATACTTACTGAGGACTGTTATGTGTCAGGCAAAATTATTATATTAATATATGTTAGAGACAGAGCAGTTAAAAAATAATAACCAGCAAAGACCTTGTTTTCACGGAGTTTACAGTCTACTGGGATAGGCAGACAATAAACAAAGAAATAACTACACCATGCCAGATGGTGACAAGTGCAAGGAAAAGAAATCAAGCAGTGTTAAGAGAACATCCCAGTAAAGCAACCCTCTTTTATAAGTGGGAAATGAAGCCTTAAAGAAACTGAATGATGGGCTAGTAAGAAAAGCAGGTTCCCAGGTATAATAAAACTGGAGCTTTATGTGGTGAAAACTGTCCAACAGAGTTCATAAATGCAAATCTGTCATCTGCATTATTAGTGCAACAGGGGAAACCAACTGGCAGAATTGAGACTTGGATGGATGTGCCTGGTTCCCCGGGCCATGCAAGTAACCTGGAGAGAAAAGGTTATGAGTACATGAATTGAAAGATCTGCCCTCCAGTAGCTGGAATGGGGCAGAGGCTGGAGATGTGTGATCCAGGACCATACATAGGAAGCAAAGTGGCAGCTGTGCCTCAGAGCAACAGAGAGCAGAACCAGGAGCAGTTTATGAGAGACTGGGAGATACCCTTTGAGATAAGTAGAAATATTTGTGATGAGGAAGGGCTTTTAAAACATATTTCATTTCCTAAATGAAAAAGTGCGAGTTCAAAGGTAGCTAAGCTCATGTCCCCAAATAAATGTATTTGGTTAATAAAACTCAGGGACAATTTGGTTGCCTTAACTAGTGCAGTTCAACATTAGTTCAGTGCCTACAAGAGCATGTGCTAGGCTTTGTACTTCATGTTTAAAATCTAGTGTAGGACTACTGAGCATATTCCCAGAAAAAAAAGGCATGTGCACCCCAATGTTCACAGCAGCACTATTTACAATAGGCATGACATGAAACCAACCTAAAAGTCCATCAACAGATGGATGGATAAAGAAGATCTGATACATCTATACAATGGAATATTACTCAATCATAAAAAAGAACAAACTGGGTCATTTGTAAAGATGTGGATGGACCGAAAGAGTGTCATACAGAGTGAAGTCAGTCAGAAAGAGAAAAACAAATATCATATATTAATGCATATATGTGGAATTTAGAAAAATGGTATGTGTGCTCAGTCATGTCTGACTCTTTGCAACCTCATAGACTATAACCCACCAGGCTCCTCTGTCCATGGAATTTTCCAGGCAAGAATACTGGAGGGGGTTGCCATTTCCTACTCCAAGGTATCTTCCCAACACAGGGATAGAGCCCTGATCTCCTGCATTAGAGGCAGATTCTTTACCCACTGAGCCATTGGTATAGATGATCCTACTTGGAAACCAAAAATACAGACACAGACATAGAGAACAAATGTATGGATACCAAGGGGGGAAGCAGGGGGTGGTGGTGGAGGAATTGGGAGACTAGGGGTGACACACTCTGAGCCACCAGGGACGACACATTATTGATAATATGTATAAAATAGATAACTAATATAAACATGCTATAAAGTATGGGGAACTCTACTTAATTCCCTGTGGTGACCTGAATGGGAAGGAAGCCTAAAAGGGAGGGGATATATGTATACACACACAGCTGATTCACTTTGCTTTACAGTATAAACCAACACATTGTAAAGTAACTATCAGTTCAGTTCAGTCGCTCAGTCGTGTCCCACTCCTTGTGACCCCATGAATCGCAGCACTCCAGGCCTCCCTGTCCATCACCAACTCCCGGAGTTCACTCAGATTCATGTCCATCAAGTCAGTGATGCCATCCAGCCATCTCATCCTCTGTCGTCCCCTTTTCCTCCTGCCTCCAGTCCCTCCCAGCATCAGAGTTTTTTCCAATGACTCAACTCTGTGCATGAGGTGGCCAAAGTACTGGAGTTTCAGCTTTAGCATCATTCCTTCCAAAGAAATCCCAGGGCTGACCTCCTTCAGAATGGACTGGTTGGATCTCCTTGCAGTCCAAGGGACTCTCAAGAGTCTTCTCCATCACCCCAGTTAAAAAGCATCAATTCTTCAGCACTCAGCCTTCTTCACAGTCCAACTCTCACATCCATACATGACTACTGAAAAAACCATAGCCTTGACTAGAGAGACCTTAGTTGGCGAAGTAATGTCTCTGCTTTTCAATATGCTATCTAGGTTGGTCATAACTTTTCTTCCAAGGAGTGTCTTTTAATTTCATGGCTGCAATCACTATCCGCAGTTATTTTGGAGCCCAGAAAAATAGTCTGACACTGCACTGTTTCCCCATCTATTTCCCATGAAGTGATAGGACCGGATGCCATGATTCTCATTTTCTGAATGTTGAGCTTTAAGCCAACTTTTTCACTCTCCTCTTTCACTTTCATCAAGAGGCTTTTGAGTTCCTCTTCACTTTCTGCCATAAGGGTGTTGTCATCTGCATATCTGAGGTTATTGATATTTCACCCAGCAATCTTGATTCCAACTTGTGCTTCTTCCAGTCCAGCGTTTCTCATGATGTACTCTGCATATAAGTTAAATAAGCAGGGTGACAATATACAGCCTTGACATACTCCTTTTCCTATTTGGAACCAGTTTGTTGTTCCATGTCCTGTTCTAACTGTTGCTTCCTGGCCTGCATACAGATTTCTCAAGAGGTAGGTCAGGTGGTCTGGTATTTCCATCTCTCTCAGAATTTTCTACAGTTTCTTGTGATCCACACAGTCAAAGGCTTTGGCATAGTCAATAAAGCAGAAATAGATGTTTTTCTGAAACTCTCTTGCTTTTTCCATGATCCAGCAGATGTTGGCAATTTGATCTCTGGTTCCTCTGCCTTTTCTAAAACCAGCTTGAACATCAGGGAGTTCACAGTTCACGTATTGCTGAAGCCTGGCTTGGAGAATTTTGAGCATTATTTTACTAGCGTGTGAGATGAGTGCAATTGTGTGGTAGTCTGAGCATTCTTTGACATTGCCTTTCTTTGGGATTGGAATGAAAACTGACCTTTTCCAGTCCTGTGGCCACTGCTGAGTTTTCCAAATTTGCTGGCATATTGAGTGCAGCACTTTCACAGCATCATCTTTCAGGATTTGAAACAGCTCCACTGGAATTCCATCACCTCCACTAGCTTTGTTCGTAGTGATGCTTTCTAAGGCCCACTTGACTTCACATTCCAAGATGTCTGGCTCTAGATTAGTGATCACATCATCATGATTATCTGGGTCATGAAGATCTTTTTTGTACAGTTCTTCTGTGTATTCTTGCCACCTCTTCTTAATATCTTCTGCTTCTGTTAGGTCCATACCATTTCTGTCCTTTATCACGCCCACCTTTGCATGAAATGTTCTCTTGGTATCTCTAATTTTCTTCAAGAGATCGCTAGTCTTTCCCATTCTGTTGTTTTCCTCTATTTCTTTGCATTGATTGCTGAAGAAGGCTTTCTTATCTCTTCTTGCTATTCTTTGGAACTCTGCATTCAGATGCTTATATCTTTCCTTTTCTCCTTGGCTTTTCACTTCTCTTCTTTTCACAGCTATTTGTAAGGCCTCCCCAGGCAGCCATTTTGCTTTTTTGCATTTGTTTTCCATGAGGATGGTCTTGATCCCTGTCTCCCGTATAATGTCAGGAACCTCATTCCATAGTTGCAGAGGATATCATATATCCCATACCATGCTGGGCCCTTTAGTTAGAGGGAACAGCGCGCTGGAGTTAGGAGGAAGAGAGTCAAGAGCATCACTGGAAGATCACACAGTGAGGAGGTCACAAACCCAAATGGAAGTAGAGACCCGTGTGAAGTTAAGTGGCAGAGTCCACTGGCGTTTGCAGGCGCTCCTGAGCAGCCGGAGCCTGGAGTGGCTCCCCATGGGGTCAGGCATCCAGGGTCCTGCAGAGATGACCCCTGTGCTGACAGACTGAGGGCCTTTCCCTCGTCGACAACAGATGCAGCCGGAGCTCTTCGGTCCTTCTGCCCTCCTGTGTCATCTCTGCGTTCTCCAGCTCAAACTCAGAGCGTTCATATCTGACCCATCCGGTCCCAGGTTTTTGCACCCCAAACGCCACATTAATTAGGGTCCAGACGTCAGCGTGTTAACATGATATTTAGTACGTGAAGGAATGGTTGGCAGAACTCAGACATTTAAAGTCATGATGGAACCGTCGGGAAAATAATTTTCTTCTTGCTGCGACACATGTGGTTCCACTTTCACGGTCCTGCCGGTCTCCCGGGTTAATGACGTCCCACCATATGCCAGGCACAAGGAGTGGTGGGCCTCAGACGCCGCTGGAGCGGGCTGCAACAAGCTGAGTCGTGTGTCCTCGGCCATGAAGTGCCGCTCAGGTGCCCCCATGAGCTGACATCTGCCCACATCTTGTAGACATTTGGGGCCAAGTTGCCCATCTGTTTCTTTCTGATCTAAACATAAATATTATATGTGAAAACATTTACAAGCACTGTCTTCTTTCTCTTTTAGAGGCTGGGAAAGGACAGATCAGCTGGGGATCAGTTACAGCCTGACTTTTAAGCCTGGCTTTGTGACACTTGCAATTTGTTTTGATAAATCATTTGCTTTGCTTCAAAACAATTAAGTCTTTGTAACTGACATGAAAAGTAGTGTGCAGTTTTTTTCCCCCTCAAACTACAAAACAACCCTTTGAAAAGATAATGTAATCCTTGCAGGTAAAACAGGCCTTTCAATCAGTAATTCTGGATTCTGGTTGCTCCCTGCTTCTATTTGATTAACTCTCTCTACCTTGATAGCTGGAGGCTTCCCTGGTGGCTCAGTGGTGAAGAATCTGCCTGTTAAATTTGTCTGTTAAGCAAGACTCATGGGCTCGATCCCTGGGTGGGGAAGATCCCTTAGAGGAGGAAATGGCAACCCACTCCAGTATTCTTACCTGGTAAACATACCTGGCAGGCTATGGTCCATGGAGTCGTGAAGAGTCGGACACAGCTTAGCGACTAAACAACCTAAAGGGACAATGTTATTTTACAGGGCAACTGAAATATGACGAACAGAGAGGGAATTGTAGAGACAGGCAGTTTCTTGTGTCTTTCTTCAATACGTTTGCTTACAAAAAATGGGGAAAAAAAACTGTTGAGGTGATGGCATTGGTGTTCTCATTTGTTTATTCAAATATCAGAATTCTTCATTGACAAATAGCAAGATAATTATACTAAAAATCCAGAGTTCAAACACTCCTGTTCAATGTGATGTGTTGAGATTCACAATTTCTGTACTAAACCTTTATACATTCATCTCATCAGCACCCTGTGTTCAAAGAGGAAAATATTTTTAGTGCCGCAAAGTAATGACACAGAAAGAAAAAGGTGTGAGCCCCCTTACTGGGGGAGGTAGATTATGGCAAACCCGCCTGCTACTGTTCCTCTTTGGAGAAAATGCAGTCTCAGGGGAAGGTGGTTGATAACATGTGGTCACGATACTGTGTTCCAAGCGGCCCACAGCGTCAGCCCGTTCATCAGCCCAGGTTGCAGGGTGGCTAATCCGAGGGTGGGCTCTGAAGGTCCCTGTATGGACCTCTCTGTGTCGCCACTGCTGAGACCCGGCAACTCTGTTGAGACCTTCTCACTGCGTCTGGGTTGCAGCTACACACGGAGCAACAGGCACTGGAGGCGGCAGGAGGCTCAGGCCATGGTGCTCTCCACCAGCCTGGTTACAGGCTCTTTGGCTCTCTCTTGGGTTAGAGTGACGCCCATCTCCGCGCTGATCTACGAGTTCCTACGTCATCTGTCTCCCGCCTGCTCCTGTCGGCTCCCCTGCTCCTTCTGTGCAGCTGCTTAGATTTCCTTGAGGTTCTCTGCCCGGACAAAGCCCGCTCCAGCTTCGAGGCTCAGCGCACGCTGTGCCTCCTGCCTGGAGTGGCTCCTGGGGTCACCTGCTCCGTCCCTTCAGCCCTGGACTCGGGCGGGCTTTCCTTAACCACCCACCACAGCGGCACCCTACTCACCCACTACTCTTAACCTCCTTCGCGTGTTTCTCCTTAAACTTTATCTTCAGAGCACTTACCATTTCTTGACATTTTATATCTTTATTTTCCTGTTTTCTTCCATCTTCTTTCCCCTCTAAGAAGAAAGTACCATGAAAAAGTCATGCTTTGCTGATAGTCTTATTAGTACTTTATTACAGTATATGCTGGATTTACCTTAGTGTTATTAGATATTTTTTCTATGCCTTTCAATACGTGGTATTTATCTGTTGTAAGATAAAAAAGGATTCTATGGCCCAAATATACCTCCTTCTGAAGCTTAGCCAGTATGTATTCTTCTCATATCTTTTCATTGGTACCATGCCTCTTCACACTTAATGCAGAAGAGGTCTAAACTCTATTGTTAGGAAGATACCTTATTTTTTTAAAACTATAGTTTATTCTTTAATTTGAAAAATGTTCAGTAAACATATATTGCATGCCAGGAATTATACTGTCACTTCAATTCATCTTCAAATTAACCTTTTAGTGTTAATACTATGAATAACAGCATTTTATGAAGGAAGACACCAATGAAAATAGAGCTAGGATTCGAGCCCACATCTCGGGGACTAGAATCCAAACTCTTAGCTTCCATGCAGTGCTTTTCCCGTAAGTCACACTGGGATATGTCATATGTAGGGGAAATTTAAAGTGACAGGAATGAGCAATATTCCGATAATGGAGAGCAGTGTAAGTCTTTTCCATCTTAGAGTTTCTCCAAAGAGAAGCAGACACAGAATTTTAGTTAGGAGATAGTCCTTAAAAAGTTGATTCTGCCTGTGTTTGGTAAATGGATTGGAGAGGGAGTCAGACCCCAGACCAGTTTTGCTGATGCAGTAATGTTGGTTACGGATGACTGTAGCGTGGCCGGGGGATGGCGGTGGGTGCTGGCACCAGCCTAGCCCATCCGAGAGCTCTTCAGGTGGCAGAGTGGCCAGAGGTTTGTGAGAGGATATCAAGATGCTGCCTGGGTTCCCCGCCTGAGTGAGAAGAGAGCCAGCGTGTGGGACCTGGGTGCCCGGACAGTGGAGGTCAGGTCAGGTTAGCCTCCCTGAGTCTGCGGGCCTGAGGACGTCCCCGTGGAGCTGCACCTCTAGGCAGTTGCGTGAACAGGTCCAAAGTCCAGGAGGAGGCCTGAGTGAAACACAGACCTGCAGGTTCACGTGTTTAGACAAAATCAAAGCATAGGGTGAGGGAACGGGTGGAGAAGTGGACTTAGGATCTTGGCTTCAAACTCGGGAGGGTGAGGGGAGGAAAAGAAGGCGAGAGGCACTCTGCAAGACTGTGTCGTAAAGGATCATCTGCTTTGCGGGAGATGCGGGTTTGCTCCCTGGGTCAGGAAGATCCCCTGGAGCAGGAAATGGCAACCCACTGCACTGTTCCTGCCTGGGAAATCCTAGGGACAGAGGAGCCTGGTGGGCTGTAGTCCATGGGGTTACCAAAGAGTTGGACATGACTTACCAACTGAACAACCGCAATGGTGATGATTTAGCTAAGAGAGGAGGAATTTGGAAGACAGGGGTGGTAGTTCTGACATTATAGGCTGGAGAAAATAATAGGTATAGTTGCACTGTGTTGATAAGGCATACTGAATTTCTTCCCTGGAAGAAAGTAAGGCCACCTTCTTAGCATCATTGTACATGTTTGAGGAGGTAGAAAAAGTTGATAAAAGGAAAGAGAAGAGACCGTAGGCAAGAAAACCAGGCTGCTTGGCAGCACTGAGACCCTAGCTGAGATTGGAAGTGAACTTTGTGAGGTCCCCACGCTGACTGTGTGTGTGGTTGATTCCAGTGGCACTGGGCAGACCCACTGTATATATTTATGAAGAGTGTAGACAGTGAATTCATCAGAAAGGGACGGTTCCATGGTGGGTGAATTAAAAGGAAAATAGAGTCAGTAACTTGGAGATGCTGGTCAGAGGGTCTCAGGTGGAAGTCAGGGTAGAAAGACGCTGATGCGCAGGAACAATGGGAGTAGTGGGAACTGAAGCCGGATTGTCCGGTGAAACTTGGCTTAATGGTGAAAGTGTGGGTCCGCGTTGTTCAGTATGGTGGCTGCGAGCCACATGGGGCCGCTGAGCACTTGAAATGTGGCCAGCGGGACTAAGATAATGAATTGTAAATTCCGTTTATTTTTCAATTAAGTCTGAATAGGTGAACATGGGAGTGGCTACCATCTTGGGCTGCTTAAGGCTAGGGGCCCCTGATAAAGACAAGAGCTAGTAGATTAGATTAATTGACGGAGAAGCAGGAAAATGGGGGACTAGGTTCAGGAAGCAATGCCCAACAGCGTTGCTCCCGGCCCAGCGTCTGTTCCTCTGCTCTGAGTCACTTGGCTTTTGTGTTGGTGTCTGCACTTCCTTCCTGCCGCCTGTGTATGATAATAGAGCTGATTCTACTGGCTATATGAGTTCAGATAAGTGTCTTAGGCCTCCGCTCATCAGCATACAGTAATCAGTTATGAGCCACGTTTCCAGTCCACGGTGAACCTGGAACCCAGCTTGCATCAGTGAGAGTGAGGAAGATCTTTTCTGGATGTTTCCGGAAAAGGACTTGCTTTTTCTTCCTAATGGTGTGGCACAGAGTGATGCCCAGAACTACACATAATTTGCACTTTGAAGATGCTACTGAGGAAGGCAGGGGATGGATGTGGAAAGAACCTGGGTTGGAACGACCATATTGAGTCACTGGATCCATCTAGCCCTGAAGTCTTTTTCTGTTTCATAAGCCAGGGAGTTCCCTTTGCAGTTCAAACCATCTTCTGTTACCTGCAGTGTATGGAGGCCTAACTGATATCAGTGCTGTGCCAGGATTTACAGTTTCAGACATGGCAAGGTGCCAGGAGTTTGAAGTCTGGACGGCGGTGTGGCGAGCTGGCTGGCGGTAAGCTGGCTGGTGGAGCAGGACTGAAGCTGAGGGGAGATCACGAGGTCAAGCCGTGAGAGACCCGGGTCCTGGCGGCTGCTCTCGGCATCCACGATCACTCCAGGAGCAGGGGTGGAGCAGCATCTTCAGAGGCGGCGGCACCGGCTGAGGTTTCAGTGACCTGAGGGATGAGACGGTGGTGGATGTTGTCGAGTGACATCCAGCCTTTTTCCCTCCCACCTTTCCTCTCTCCCTTCCTTAATTTATGTTTTAAAAATGATTTAAGATGGCTTTAAAACATACATAATGTAGGCAGATAGAAGAAACATTTAAAAATCATCATGAAGGTAGAGGTGAAGGAAATAGGAAGGCTAGGGAGATAAGACAAAGCCGGGGACGAAGCCAGTACTCAAAGCACACACAGGAACATGCGGGACGCTGGCTGGAGCGAAGCCTCATCCTGCTCTTGGCTTTCTCTTCCCTTGTGGTCCAGTCTCTGTGTATTTTCTATTTCTGAAGCTTTCTCAAGGCCGTCTAGCCTCGTTTAGCTAAGGCCATTTTCACCCGGTTAGCTCTCCTTGAGTCAGTAGTCTGTATTAAGGGCCCAACGTCGCAGAACTAGGGATAGACCTCGATTCTGAAGAGAAGGTTCCAAATTTCCAGCCGTGCAGGCTTCCAGCTAGAGCCCGCTGCGTCTCAAGCGCAGGGTAATTTCGCGGTAGACATCCGATTTCCTGGACTGCAGGGCCACCGGAAAACCAGAGCTCCTGGGGTGTTTTTGTTCGTGACTCTGAATCCTGGCGGCGGGGGACGGAAAGGCGTCTGTCGGGTAGACCAGACCCCTCGTGGGCCACGTCTGGACGGTCTGCCCTGGGCGGGGAAGCGCTGCGTCGCAGCGGCTGATCTCCAGGGAGGTCCCGTGGAAGGCAGCGAAGGTTCTCCACGTCAGGACCGAGGTGGTTTGGCAGAAGCGCCACACGCCAGACCTGGCCAGCTCGTGCCTTGGGTGGCTTGAGAGACACACGCGGAGCCACATCCTGGCAAGGAGCCTTCTCTCTGCTCACTGTTCTCTCTGCTCACGCTTCAGTTCACCTCCCGGCCCGGCCCCGCCTGCTGCAAGCTCTCAAATCCTGACGACATCCAGTTCCCGCTTTGTCCAAGGAGTCAGCATTGGCAGGAGGAAACCATCTCACTGTGCCCTGCTTAAAATGCCAGGGATCAAAGCCACTTGAGACGACAGGAAGTCCCTGGAGGCTCAGATGGTAAAGAATCTGCCTAAAATGTGGGAGACCTGGGTTTGATCCCTGGGTTTGGAAGATCCCCTGGAGAAGGGAATGGCAACCCACTCCAGCATCCTGGCCTGGAGAATTCCTTGGCAGAGGAGCCTGGTGGGCTAAGATCCTTGGGGAGGCAGAGAGTCAGACACGGCTGAGCAACGGATACTGTCACTTCATTTCAGGGCCACGTCACAAAAGTGGGGGCACGTGCGGCTGCGTCATGTATGTAAGCCACATGTGCGGATAGCACAATTCCTAGTGTTAGACGGGAAAGGGGATGCTTTCCGTCCGCACCGTGATGATGCGTCCTTTGCACCTCGCCGTGTCAGTATGGCAGATGAATCAGCGGGGCCGCTGGGCTTCACTGGGGGAAGGTAAGCCAGCCTGAGGGAGGGGATGGAGGCCGGCAGAGGTGCTCTGCTGTCTGAGAGGCAGTGCTGGGATCCCCGAAGGTCAGTGGGACGAGGCCCTCCCACACCCACGACGCCTGCCGCCCCCGGGAGTCAGCGACCTCCGTGGTCCAAGAGGCAAGGCTGACGGGGACAGGAGGGCTCTGGGCGAGCACAGCTAGACAGGGTGGGTCTCCTCCAATTAATCTGAGGATGCTCTGGCAAACTGTGCTCCTTTCTTTTATTTTTGTCCTGAGAGGCAATAGGGAGCCTGTTTTCACCTGTGACCAAATCCATAACCTCAGGATGGGACTGGACGAGCAGCCAGACTTTCGTAGGCCCCACTTCAGGGTCCTGGGCCCACTTGTTTCTCTCCTACTAGTGAAGGGCCGAGAGGCCAAGGGAGGGGACGGGTTCCAACAGGAGCACAGGAGGTGCTCCTCACGGTTCCATCTCGTGAGAGCTCCCTGGACCTCCCGGGTCTGGGCCGTGGAGTGCCCCGTGGACTGCAGCTCCTCGTCTGCAGTGAACAGGGACCCGGGGGGTCCACGACTGGGCCCTGCGGTCATTTCCTCCCATCAGCCACTCTAGGAATTTTATTAAATCTTTATTACATCTTTGCAGTCTTTACTGCACAATCCAAGTTTTGAGAGCAGATTTTTTTTTTTTCCATGTAAGAGGGAGGGAAGAAAAGTACCTTATGCAGTAAAAGTGAAGAAATCCGAGGAGCCCCACTTAAGGGTTCTCCTCTTTTCCTCTGGAGCCCCCATCTCTTCCTTCTTGGGCAGGAGTAATGCCGTGACGATGGGGCCAGCGATATTTAAAAACATTTTAAAGTTACCAGCGAAAGGGGAAAATGGTACATTTGCGCTCGTCTTTCCCCACTTAATGGCCTTACCAGCGATGCCGTGTCCCCCTTGGGCCATAAATTGAGACATCACTCAACAGTTGTCCTGGCAAATTTCCCCCAAAAAGGCCACTTATGAAGTGACTAATCACATCGGAGGCTAATTTACTGAACATTTACAGCTGTGGGGGTGGGGGGGATCAGTAGACGATGAACCCAGGATATGATCATTACATGCCCAGACCGGGGACCCAGGTCTGCCTCATCTTTGCAGACTCTCCAAGGAGACCGGGTCATTTTTCCTCTCCCACCAGACTGCAGAAATCACCGCTTGGTTGAGCAACGCCAACATATTCCATGCTAGAGCCTGGTCTTTCTGGTCTGGAATGGACATTAACCTCCCCCCAGGCAGCTGTAGTAAGGAGCACTGGGGTCCACCCAAGGTCGGAGAGGAAATGAAGATTATACCTGTAATGTAATATTCATTTCCCCGAATTTGGATCGCCCAGTGACTAAAGCAGGGAAATCTTCCTTCTAAACCCCGCCTGGAGCCTCCTCATGTTTCAGAGCTCACCGTCTGAGCCACCCTTTCCCCCACATACTTTCTGCTCCTGGAAAGTAGCTTGGCTACGGGGAAAGCTGTTACCACTCACGTTCTTCTGGAAGTTTATTTCATTAAGTAATAGACCTTTACTTTAAAAGTCCACTGTGGAAGATACTGCACTCCCCCCCACCTCCCACCTCTGAGGTTCCCAAGTAGTCATAGAAGGCTGGCATTCTGCCCTGTGTTTCCTACCCACCTTCATGTGCCCATGTGGTCTTCTCCCCCAGGCGGACTTGGTCAAATGGTGGCTCTCAGTTCAGTCACTCATTTCCCCTTTGTTGCCAGGCCAACAGAGACTCACTCAGCAAGGGGAGGAAGGGATGGGACAAATACACTGGTGAGACCTTCCTTCAATTCCACTCTCAACACAAGCGTCCTCACATGTTTACTAATCAAAGAAACGTGTGGTGTGAGGGAGGAGAAAGAACACTGAAGTGAGATTCTAGAGTCCTGGGTCCCAGTTTTTCTCTGCCCTTGCCTGGCTAGCCAAGACTTAGAAGCCAAGAACTGCTGGATCATTCTCAGGGTCTAATCTAACCTGAAAGGGCAAATCATTTCATCTTTGCATTCAGTGCTCTAAGGTGTAACATGGGAATGATAAGCTGCAAAATACCCAATAAACTGTTCATGTGACTTTTATCACCTGTACATCCATCTTCCTTAGTATATAATATGCATCTATGATCCACACTTGAGCTGGTTGTGACGGAGATATCTTTTTGCAAGGCTTGAAGTGTCCCTATTTTATCTTTTTAACTATACTTAAATTTAAAAATGTATTCTAAAATGATAAACGTATTTGGCTAAGTGGTTCCAAAGAATCTGTGGGGCGTTAGTGAAAGCATCAGTAAGACATAATTGGGAAGCTAAATTACTAAATGCATTCCTAAGCTCGGGGAGTCTGCACATGTTCAACAGGGCGCTTGCTTTGGCCTGGTTCATTTGGTGCCTGACTACATGAGTTCTTATCAGGATGACTGTTAGATTAAAATTTTAAGGAGCTGAAGTTAGTGAAGCATTGCATAAACACAAGTAAAGAGTTGCGCTTTAGTGAATGCAAGTGAGCTTTGTCATCGCTGGGCTCAGAGTCTCTGGATGGAATACGGTACAGATTTGATCCAGGAAAGTTAACCAGCAGCTTCTTCCAGGCAAAAACATTTTGAAGTTACTTAGTCCCATTTCTTTATGCAGAGTCTTAGGGGATAATATGATGGTATTTTGGATTATTATTCACTCTACATGTGAGAGGTTTATTTCTGAACCTTGAATATCCATTCATTCATGTGTAGTTATTTCATAGACACACCTAGCATGTCACTATGGTCTAAATATTCTACTGAGTTTAATTTGTTCCTGTTCTTACCATTTTGTCCAGGTAGTAGAAAAATGTAGGTACATCTCTCCTGGCAAATGGCAAAATTCTGTAATATTTACAAAGAGTGGATGATCACCACAGGCTAAACATCATTTCAAGAAACTTTCCTTTAGTTTTTAGATTATTATCAACACTCTTTCATTGTGCGAGCAGACACATGCCTAATTCAGAAGAGTGAGTGATGAATTTTATTGAATAATAATATTTACTGATATAACCTTAGTACAGATCAAAGGTGTCCAGTAAAACAATTTGTAGCATAGTCACTTTCGAGTCTATAAACCTTACATGAGTGGTCAGATGGCAATAGAAATATCCTCTGAAGCAATAATTAGCCTTGTCCAGAATAGATGACTAGGTAACCTTTTTTTTTTCACCTTTTCTATTTCCAATTACTATACAGAAAAAGCCTTGTAAAAATAAAACAAAACTCTGTTACAGCTACATCCCTTTGAGTGGAGTCTACTTACTGAAGGGATGAGAGATGACTGCTTAACCTCATCATGCTTTTCAGATTAATTAGGATTCAGGATGTTGTAATCATGACAGTGTAGAGAACTAGAAGGTGAGGAGAGGATCGCTTTCAAGTTCTGGGTCACTGACATGAACCGAAAGCATTTAGCCTCTGGGTGTGATCATTTCTGCTTTGAATCAGGGATGGTGGATAAAGTTCAGAATATGCTCAGGGTTATTTAGACATAGAGTCTGAGGTAAAGATGGAAAGTGTTTGTCAAGAGGTTTATCATCTATTCAAAAGCAGAAGCCCATGGCTTTTCATGAACTAGAGCCTTTTTGAGAATTCCTCGTGACTCGATTGAAGTCACTGAGAAGAAACCTCGCCTCCTTCTACACCTTTGAGAGAGAAAGTGCAGCTGGCTGGAAAAAACTATAATAGTGCCCCCACTGAATTAACACTCCTGCTTCACCCATACATTTGTTTCGTGACACTAAAAATACTCAGCTTTATTTTCCATGTAATAGAGAACACAAAATGAAGCTAATTACATCCTGAACATGAGAAATACCAAGTGGTACGTAGGTGCCCCTTCTTATAATACAACTGAGACAGACAGTATGTCCGTCTCTTAATGGGGTAAGAACAAAAGCCGGAAGCACCTCCAGTCAAAGAGAATCAAAAGTGTTGGATTATGGAACGATAACACCGGAAGTGAGATGATGAACCAGCTCTTTCAGCATTTTCCATGGCAAAAGTTATGCCCAGAGAGGTGAAGTGATATGCAAGTGATCACAGCTAGTACAATCTAGCTTACCAAGCAAAATACTTATGAGCCTGGAAAAATGCTTTTCACTAGGGAAAGGAAAACAAGGAGGTGGTTGGTACTCCACACAGAAACAGATGTCTGAACAGGGAACGGCAATCAGCATCTCCAGCCAAGATGGCATCAGGACACGTGCCTCTTGGTTTATCAGTGGCATTTACATCTGATCAGCTGTCTTGTGCACCTGGACAACCCTGGTGGCTCAGTGGTAAGAATCCACCTGTCAGTGAAGGAGACACAGGTTTGTACCCTGGGTTGGGAAGATCCTCTGGAGAAGGAAATGGCAATCCACTCCAAGAATCCAAGTGTTCTTGCCTGGGAAATTCCATGGACAGAGGAGCCTGGTGGGTTACAGTCCACGGGGTCGCAAAAGAGTCAGATACTACTAAGCAATTAGACAACAATGACAAGCCGTCTCAAACACATTGAAACTCGGCCCTCAGTGCATCTGATCTCTCAGAAGCAAGTCAGGAAGTCAAAGAAAACTTAAACATCACTTCTGGCACATTGCAAGTATCCAAGAGAAACGCTGGAGCCCCACTGGTTAAAATAAAATCCCATCCATTAATAAAAATAGATATCATCAGCAGTGAGGAAACCTTGACCCCTTGCCTAGCGGGCTGTCGGAACATTCTTTTCAGTTTAGAATTCCAGGAAAGGCTTCCAGCTAACAGGGAAATGTAGCCACTGCTACACGGAGAAGGCCAGCAGCATAATTTCCAAGAGCAATCCTCAGACCGGAGGAGCAGTGATGCGGCCAACTGGAGGAAGCTCAGAGCCTGGGAAACTGCACTTGTCACTTGCTTCTCACACACCATGGGGGACGTCAGAGCGAGCCTGGTACAGGGAATCGAGCGCTGGGCTCAGAGAACAGCTTGGGTTTTGTCTCAGCATGGATCAGTCTGGTTGTGCGGCGCCCGGCCTCTCACTTTATTTCCTCACATTGCAGGTTCCCCGTCAGCACAGAGCAGCACATTAAACAAAAACAAACTCGGATGTGACCACATTTCACCTTTTATAAATACGAAAGGCATGGAACAAAGGGTTTCCAAATATCTCCCCAGAGGAAAGTTGCAATATGACACATGAGATCCAAAGGGGATATTTCTGACCCACATTGTGTGGAGACGAGCATTATGATTTCTTTTTCTACTAGAAAATCATTTACCCCCAAGGATCGAGGATGGGATTGGACTTAGAATGTCACTCTCTATCACAATCTTCTTGGGAAATACTTAGGGTAAATGATGCTGCTTATAACTAAGAACAGGAGGAAAGGAGAAGACAAAGAAAAAAATAACAGACCATATATGTATCAAAGCCAAGGCCCTGGCCTGATGTATGTGATGTTCTTATCAAGTGAAAGTGAACGTTGCTCAGTTGTGTCTGACTTTTTGTGACCCCATGGACTGTAGCCCACCAGATCCTCTGTGCATGGAATTCTCCAGGCAAGAAAACTAGAGCGGGTTGCCATTCCCATCTCCGGGGGAGATGCCATTCCCAACCCAGGGATCGAACCTGGGTCTCCCACACTGCAGGCAGACTCTTTATAGTCTGAGCCATCAGGTAAGTTCTTAACAAGGAGATTCTACTGAGCCTTTGCCTGGAGCCCAAGATTGTAGTTAGTCTTGCTGTTGGCCCAAGTGAGAGTGTAGCCCTGGAAACCACCTCCGCATCTCTTTTCATGGCCGTGGAAGTGTTTTATTTGTCTCACAAAGGACAGAAGTAAACTCAAGACTCAAGAGCAGGGCTTTCTGTGGGTCCTGGAGTTGGTCGCCATGCCCTCCTCCAGGGGCTCTTCCTCATCTAGGGATCAAACCCAAGTCTCTTATGTCTCCTGCACTGGCAGGCCACCTGGGAAGCTCTCGTGGACAGGAGTATCCACCAACAACTTCAGATTTAAAGGGCTGCAAAGTGAGAGGAACCCAGTTAGAGAGAGCATCCGCGAGGGTCCAGCCTCTCACCTGAGACGTTCTAACAGGACTAACTGAGAATCCACCCCCCACCCCCGTGGGGCATTGGTAAATCTGCCCCTGTCCCGAGATGACTCAGCAAATCTGAGACACCTTGTAATTTTAATTCCTTGCCCCTGCGTGTTCAGTTTGAACCGAGGGAAAGGGCAGGATGTTCTGTGTGTGAACTCCAGCCACAGAGAAGAGAGAAGGGAAGTGGGGTGTGGGGGGACAGGGCGGCCAGCGTGCCAGAGCGCCGACGAGTGTCAAGTCACGTCTGCAGGCTCTGCTGCCAAGGACAATGAGAGCACACAGACGCCTTTATGCAGCGGTGACCACGTTATGCGAGACGCCGTAGCAAAACCCCTGTTCTGGTCTTAAAAGGCTCTTTGAGTACAAAGTTCCTACAAAATGCCTTATCTCAAACGAAGAAAATCCCGAAGGGTGACTAGAGAACTCACCTGCTATGTGAGTATCACAGGCCCTGCTTACCTCCCTTGACTGGAATCCTAACCTGGCTTTCTAAGAGCATTCCCGAAGCTCTTCCACAGAAGCTCATCACACAGTTCTCCCTCTTATATAAAGTGAAAAAGAAGATTCGGAAGTGTGATAAACATGAAGGTTAACAGTGCACCCCTGAACGTGGGAATCAGCAGAAGCAGACAGATGCGTACATGAATGTGTACTTGTACTCATGGTGGGCAGCGAGAGGGGAAGTTTGCACTCGATCTTAAAAGCAATGATTTAATTCAGCAAAAACAGTTGTGAAAGGTGTGATAATGAGTAAATTCCTGTGGTGCTCAGAGTCTAGGAGAGGTCAGTGAGGTGTGACGGAAGGGTGTATCTCCTGTGAGAGTGCAGAAAAGGGGACACAGAGAGCATGGTTTATTGACTCTGTTTTAATTTGAGCCGTAATTGTGACATAGCGCTGATTTATCAAATGTCCAGAAATCAAATACTTATTGATTGATTATATCAGAGTCACATCCGACAGTCATGTGATCAGTCCACGGCAGGGGCTCTGTTGATTTTGTCTGGTCTCTGTCATTTCTGGGGCTTCCCTGGTGGCTCAGGTGGTAAAGCATCTGTCTGCAACGTGGGAGACCCAGGTTCGATCCCTGGATCAGGAAGATCCCCTGGAGAAGGGAACGACTACCCACTCTAACATTCTTGCCTAGAGGACTCCATGGACAGAGGAGCCTGGTGGGCTACAGCCCATGGGGAGGCAAAGAGCTGGGCACGGCTGAGTGACGACACGGCCTTTTCTAGCCTGTGTGACCAGGGACAGTTTATTTTGCCTTTTTTTGTTGCAGTTTTCCCATCTTTACAGTGGAAATGGTAGCAGCACCTGTCCCACACGGTTCTCCTGGCATGAGGGGAGTTTTTGTAGGAAAGAGCTTGGGACAAACAGATACTCATGGATTAGTTATTACTGTAAGATTGTCATCTCAACATAATGTATAATGAATACTCTTCTGCTTTGGATTTGCAAGGGAACAGTGATAGAACCCACAACTGATAAAACTTTGTTGAGATCCTACATGTTGATTCTGGAGAATCATCGAATCTGCAGAGAGTCTTGGGAATATGCACAGAGGAATCTTCTGTATAATGATAGTGAACACACAGCGTCACGGGGGAGCCCTGGGGGGCCACAGGAAGGTCCTGTTGGGCCTTGCTCTTGTCTGAGGGATGGGCCAATAGCCTAACTGTTAAAAAGCCCCTTTCTCTCCCTTCCCTCTCCCTTCCCACCCATCTAGTTCCTTCCCCCGCCCCCATCCTATCCATTAAGTGAGCGATTTGAGGCCCGGATCTAAAGGGATGGTGGCCAGCTAACAGACACACGAGACTTTGCCCTGCAGGGTGAGAAAAACCAAGCTCTTCTCATGTCACCGTGACGGGGGAAGGCAGTTAGAGCCGAGTCTGCACTGAAGGTGACGTTTGGGCTAAATCTCAAAAGATGAGGAAGAACTGAGCTTCCAGTGAAAATGGCGCCGAAGATGATGAGGTGATCGTTGCTTTCACGTATACTGATGTCAGTTCAGACGCCAAGCTCTGTTCGTGCATGATGATGTGACTTTACCTTGTCACTCCGGACAGGAAGGGCTTCTCTGGTGGCTCAGCAGTAAAGAATCCACTTGACAATTCAGGAGGTCGGGTTCAATCCCTGGGTCAGGAAGATCCCCTGGAGAAGGGAAGGGCAACCCACTCCAGTGTTGTTGCCTGGAGCATCCCATGGACACAGGAGCCTGGTGGGCTACAGACCGTGGGGTCGCAGAGGAGTCAGACTTGACTTAGTGACTAAACAGCAACAACTGGACAAGAAAAGAGGAGATTTCCATCATTCTAGATAACCAGGACTGAGGAGATCTGAGAATGTCATTCTCAAATTCTAATTCAGAGAGAAACGATGTGCGATAATATTTCCTGGGAATCTCAAGGCCAGCTGGAATGTGGTGTGTCCCTCTGCTTTATCTCCCATCAGTTTCTTAGCTTCATCTTCATATTTTATCTGCGTGAATGCTTTTACTTCTTAAAGGGTCATAGTCCCGATTGGAGATTTATAAGCTGGGAAGACTTAGGTCCTCTCCAAAACAGACACGGGGAGCTGAACTGTTGAGGGCGGATCAAGTTTAAGTGCTTCCTGTGTTTATTTGAGTGTAACAGGTCCACTTTTGGTCCGCTTACCTAATGGCATTGCAGAGAAAGAGAAGGAAGTTTATAGCAGAGAGAAATCTTACCTACTGAGGGATTTGTGTGACAGGCAGTCACTGAATCAGACAAAATAAATTAACAGAAATTTAATTAGCTTGTATCATTCTTGTCAAAACTGACAACTCAAACATGGAGAAAAGATCATGTTTTCTCCAGAGAATGTCTTCTTTCTTTTTTTTTTTTTCCCCCTCTTCTGAGAAGGAACTTAGACTTCTACAACTATTTTGTATAGATTGTATGTGGATTGCTGCTGTCCCGTTTCAGGATGATTCGAGAGCTGAGTCACGAGTGGCGGGGGGCCTTCTCCCCGCCCCCGCCTGGGGTCCATAGCGCCTCTGGTCCGCTTCTGTGTGACCGAGCTGCGTGGTGTTCTCTTGGGCCCAGGCCTTTCTCAGAGGCTCTCACTGAGTTTCTGAGTGAGAACAGAAGCCCCCCCACCCAGCCCGGCTCTGTCTGCTGACTCGGCTGCGACCGCAGCTCCACCTTCTTGCTGGCGCGCTGAGCCCACCAGACCATACTGGCAAGATGACTCGTGAGCAGGTCCTTACAGCCAGCCACACGCTTGGGCACTGTACATCCCTGGGCCACTCAGGGAAACTGCCCCCTTGCCCACCCCACTGCTGCTGCATTAACAGCAGACCTTGGAGCTCCCTTCAGGAAACGGCCCATCAGTGCTGAAGTCACATATACCATCTGGATTCAGAGATGAGCTACTCAGGAGAAGCATCATTATTTGCATCTATCCATCCTCTACAGAAAGAAAAGAGACTTTTTTTTTTTTTTACTTCCTCAATAATCCATTAATGTACATAATCAAAGTGCTCAGTAATCAATGGTTCTCTGCTAGGGGTACACTTGTTCTCCTCTACTGGGGGACATCTGACAACATCCAGAGCCATTTCGGGGCTCTCTGGTGGTTCAGCTGTAAAGAACCCACCTGCCAATGCAGGAGACGTGGGCTTGATCCCTGGGTTTGGGAAGAACCCCTGGAGAAGGAAATGGCAACCCACTCCATATCCCTGCCTGGAGAATCCCATGGATGGGGGAGCCTGGCGTGCTGCAGTTCATGGGGCCACAGAGACTTTGGCCTGACTGAGTGGCACAAGAGACACGCTGGTCCTAGACACGCCAGAAAGGCTGCTGCTGACATCCCCTGGGGGGCGGCCATGGATGCGGCGCACAGTCAGCCTCCACAGCGGAGAAGGATGCCGTGGTCCAAACAGTCACGGTGAAGAGATTTCTGAAACCCCGGTACAGTGAAAGCACCAAGGTGCAAAGCCGAGAGAGCAATCCAGACCCCAGTCGGCCTGTTTATGATTGTTTGCTGCTTACGCTGCTCGTTGCTCACCCTCTAAGTCATGTCCGACTCTTGGTGACCCCGTGGGCTGCAGCACGCCAGGCTCTCCTGTCCTTTACCGTCTCCCAGAGTTTGCTCAGACTCATGTCCATTGAGGTGATGATGCCATCCAACAATCTCATCTTCTGCTGCCCCCTTCTCCTCCCGCCCTCAGTCTTTCCCAGCATCAGGGTCTTTTCCAAGGAGCTGGCTCTTCGCATCAGGTGGCCAAAGTATTGGAGCTTCAGCATCAGTCCTTCCAGTGAATATTCAGGGTTGATTTCCAGGCATGGTGTTTCCATATTAGATTCATCATGGATAGAACACTTACCACATGTATGTTCTTATTGTGCACACAGTTGGGGCCTACATACCTGTTAGTTAGCTTTGCTTCCCAAGATACCATCAACCCCTCAAGAAAATGCCCAGAGACTCAATTTGCTTGTGTCCATCATGAGTCTAACAGAGTCTCAGAGAATCTGGAATCAGCACTTTTGGTCGGAAACAAAACTTACTTCCAATCAGAAGTTAAGCCGTCACAGCTTGTGAAATGTCAGGGGATTCTGGATACTGCCTCTCGGCAAATACCACTGACAAGAAGCGGCAAATACCACTGACGGGAAAGGCATCTCATTCATAAAGTGCAGGGCGGGCTTTGGGGAGAACAGACTGTGAAATCGGAGGGGGGTCTCATTTTTACCAAAAGTCCTAGAAACACAAAAACTATCTTTTTTAAAATAAAGAAATTATCCATTTTATGGGCAAGAGCAATAATTTTCAGCCTAAGAATACAACTAGAATGTATATTCCCCAACAAAGTGGCATATGTTTTCTCCCATTTCCTCATCTCTATCTTTTTTCCTCTTTCTCCCCTTTATGGAGAAATATAGAGCGAGCATTTGCTTAGCAATTAGGACTTCACGGCAAAACTTTCAAAGCTGCGCTGGGCAGAGAGTCAAAACCTACATTTGGTGGTGAGGTTTTAAGTGCCCACAATGAACAGGAGTCTGTACAGTTTTCCTGTCCCACTCTGGGTGGCTTACACGCCATTTCTAGAGACAAAAGGATGGCTATGGGGGATTTGCCGGTAGAGCCTGTCTGGGAGAATTTTGCTCTCCGATTTTATTAGAATTTCCATCATTTTGAGACACCCTCACTTGGGTGGCAATCATATGGAAAACAGTAGCAGATGCCAAGTAACGCCAAACCCTGGACACTTTCTAGATGCGATCGCTGTGTCAGCTTTTATTTTTTTGCACTCCGTTTTAATCCCCATTTTCACTCTGAACAAGAGAATAAACTAGGATGGTCCTCATACTTTTGCTTCTATTTTGTTGGCGGCTGGACTCTCTTGCTGACCTGCTTGTGTCTTATCTACACTCTGGCTTAGCCACCAAAGATGTTGAATCCACCGGGGTTGTGTTTGTTTTTATTAAAAATATGTCTGGCTTCATCACTTAAAAATTATGTGTTCCTGAAATGCAAACAGTGTTGAGGCAGGTGGAGGGAGCCAGCCTGCAGAAAAAGGCTGTGAAGTGGGAAAAGGTTCCCTTGATATATTTTTTTCCCTGTGTTTGCTGCTTGACTCTAGAGATCTTTGAGGTTGTTGTGACCTTGAGCTACAAAGCATCATTTGTCCAAACTTCTCAATTAGTTAAATGAGGAAATTGAGGCCCAGACCTGCGTAAGGATGCCAGAGATGAGGAGCAGGACTGTGATTAGGTGACAGGCCCTCTGAGCCCCCGGGAGCTGTGGAAGTAGAGGGCGGTGACGGTTTCTCCGGTGTGCGCTCGAAAATAGTGCACTTATTGCAAAGCCGTCCTCTTAGTCCGAGGCATTACAACCCGGCTGGAGGAGTGCTGGCCCCTTCCCCCCTGCGAAATTCACACCCCTCACTTGATCAGCTCTTGGCAGCTGTCATCCTGAAAAGCAGGAGCTCACAGGAATCTGCTTGTTATTACATTTGCCTGAAAACATCTCATTAATTTACCCAGTATTAGCCCTATCTGTGTTTGGTGCCGGGTACAACCTATAGAGCAGTGAACAAAACAGAGAGGGATCCGTTTTCCAGGTGCTAGCGGATCACTGAGCTGTGGACTTACTTTTCTTTAAGGGCTCAGATTTGATTGTTAAGAACATAGGTGTTTTCCCATTTGTTTCAGATCTTCTCCTGCTGTCAAACATACGCTTTATTTTCTTCATTTTTATTTATTTATATCCGTGTTTTATTTAAAGTGACCAAATGTCAGCCTCAGATTTCTCAAAGAACCCGCAGATAGCTCGCTATCAGTAGACTGCATTGTGTCTCATAAACTAGCCTTTTTATCATGAGTTTGAGACGGAGAATAAAGAAGGAGCAGGGAGGCAGAGTGATGGAGGCTTGTGAGCATGATCCACCCCCGTCCACACAGTGCAGCAACCACACGCCACACTTTGGAGCTGAGCACAGTGGTAATCTCGCTGATAAAGTCTTTATGAATTCAAAACTGAACCAAGGTCTCCTTAATAACAAGAGTATCTCAGCGTGCCCCCAGTGCCGGGTATCTGAATGGCTTCCCAGCTGCGCATTGTACTTGATGTAACATAGTTGCCAGGAGTCTCTGTCTTCTCAAGGCTGTTGAACAGAGAGTCCACACATTTTGGGAGGGAGCCACCTCCAGAGATTGCAGCACTGGCAGGCAGATGTCGATTTTAACCAAACATCTTTTTAAGTTTGCAGAACGGGGTAGCCTGTTGACTCAGACGCTCACCATTTTTGCTGCCCTCCATGCCTGATGGCTCAGGTTTCCCTTCTGGGCTTGCCATCCATTCCTGGGTGGCGGCTTCTCACCAGGAAGTGAAAACGCCTGGTAGAATGTGTTCCCGTGGGATATTTGAAGATGCACTCTTGTAAGAACAAGGATCCAGGCAAATTAGGTTTATTTCTCTTGCTAGAAACGGAGTCTTCTCGTTATCTCTCTAATCATTTTCATTTGTTGTGATTGTTCAGCTGCCAAGTCGTGTCCAGCTCTTTGCTACCCTGTAAACTGCAGCACACCGGGCTCCTGTGTCCTTCCCTATCTCCGAGTTTGCTCAGATTCACGTCCACTGAGTCAGTGATGCTATCTGACCATTTCATACTGCCTCCTTCTTTTGCCTTCAATCTTTGCCAGCATCAGGGTCTTTTCTAATGAGTCAGCTCTTCGCATCAGATGGCCAAAATATTGGAGTTTCAGCTTTTGCATCAGTCCTTCCAGTGAACATTCAGGGCTGATTTCCTTTAGGATGGACTGGTTTGACTCTCAAGAGGCATCTCCAGCACAATTTGTACTGTGTTCACGCAAATCTTGTTTACTTGCTTCTTTGTTTATTGTGTTCAGCTTAAAATAAAGGGAAGAATCTTTCTATTGCCAGTGCCTAAACCCCTTCCTGGCATTTAATGTTTGTAGAATGAAGGAGTATATGAATTAATTTTTGGTGATAATAGGTAATTTAGCCACAGTTTATGGCATATTGTCCCAAGTCACTTCTTATTTACAGTAACTGGGAAAATGGGAAAGAATCATTATTCCATTTTCCCCTAAGTTGGCTCAATTGTTGGATAACAAAGAACAAGTCTGAAGATCCCATAAACAAGTCAAAGGAAAATATATTAATGTTTTTGACCATTTGGCATATTTTAAATCATGCTTTCCTTCTTTTTTAACAATAAGAATGATATAAAACACATGTAAATATTTATTTAACATTTTCTACTATGTAAGCAGTTGAATATTTAGAAAGTAATTAAGTTAAATATTTGAACAGTTTATATAAGTGAAGCTATTCAAGTGTGGCTCTAAGCGTTCTGATGATAATAAAATACCTTTTGTGGTGGAGGAGAAGCACATTTTACAGTTAACTGTAGACCTGGCTCTATTAACTTTTCAACTATTTGAGCTTCTCCATTAAGATTAAAACAAAAGATTTGTTTCATTTTCACAGAAGAATGGTATGAACATGTCAGCTTTTGTGAGTCACATTTCTTTATTTTCCTTCAATTTAAATGATTGACAGTAACTGTGAAGTTCATAATGAGATGGTCAGCGTTAGATAGTCTCCAGTTACTCAGCTGCAGACAAATCTAGGTGTTGCTATGAAGATACTTGCATTGACGTGATGAAGTCTGCAGGTAGCTGACTTTAGGTAAGAGGGATTAACCCCGGATAGTCTGGGCGGGCCTGATTCTATCAGTTCCGTGACTGAGAGCAGAACTGAGATGGCCCAGAGGAATAAAAGTCCTGCCTGGACGATAGCTTCATCTGTACCTGTGGGTCCAGCCTGTGCTTCCTCAGGGTCCGCTCTGTGAATTTCAGCCTTGCCCCGCCAGCCCCACAAACACATCAGCTACTTCCCAGCAATAAGTCTCTTTAACATCTACCCCTGGAGATGGAAATGGCAACCCACTCCAGTTTTCTTGCCTGGGAAAGCCCATGGACAGAGGAGCCTGGTGGGCTGCAGTCCAGGGGGCTGCAAAGAGTCAGACATGACTTAGCAACTAAACAACAGCGGTTGCTGTATCACTTATTACCCCAAAACTTAAGTCGCTTAAAGTGACACGCATCTATGATCTCACAGTTGCTGTGGGTCAGGGGTCCAGACCTGGCCAGCTGGGTTCTCTGCTTCAGGGTCAGTCATGGGCTGGAATCAAGGCATTGGTTGAAGCTGGGGTCTCGTCTCAAAGCTAAACTGGGGAGAGATCCACTTCCTCGCTCACGGTTTGTTAGGTGGAATCAGTCCCTCATCGGTTGGTAGAGGGAGAGCCTCAGCTCCTTGCTGGCCTTTTAAGTGGACTCTGACCTCAGTTCTATGCCGTGTGGTCCTGGCACCTTGGTTCGTCAGAGCTGTCGGGGAGAGGGGTGTATGACACAGCGGGCGTCTGCAAAGCACTTGCAGAGGTGATACTCCCACCGCTGCTGGCACCTTCTGTTCCTCAGAAGCCAGTCCCTCGGCCCAGCCCCTACCAAAGGGAGGAGGGTGCTGGCCTTTTAAGTGGGCTCTGACCTCAGTTCTATGCCGTGTGGTCCTGGCACCTTGGTTAGTCAGAGCTGGCGGGGAGAGGGGTGTATGACACAGCGGGCGTCTGCAAAGCACTTGCAGAGGTGATACTCCCACCGCTGCTGGCACCTTCTGTTCCTCAGAAGCCAGTCCCTCGGCCCAGCCCCTACCAAAGGGAGGAGGGGGGAAAAGGGGGTGCGCCGCTAGAGGTGAGGCTGCCGAGGGGCCAGCCTGGAAGACGGCCGCTGCCCCAAGCTTCCCGAAAGCCGGGCTCTTGCGAGTAATGTCCACTAGAGGAAGCCCCGAGATGTGCAGTGACAGCGGAGAGAAGTCAGTCTCTGAGAGGCGGAAGGGACCCTGGTCCAGGCCCCGACCTTTCCGTGTCCCTGATGCTCCTCGCTTTAACTGCGAGGACAGAAGCGGAGTTCTCACAGTGGGTGTCTCTCGGCCCAATTCCCAGCCCTCTCCACCTTCCTCTATGGTTCCTAAAGGCACAGCAATAAAAAACAACTCAGTGTCTGTGGTCGAGGCCAGAGCCGAAAGCTATGTTTAAATGATTGTACCCACAAGCAATTGGTAAAGTAAGAGTGGAGAGAGGGAGGATCAAGGAGCTAGAAATCGGGACAAATCCACAGTAATTTGAACCAATCGATAAAGCCAAGTAGAGCGTGTTGGCAGAGGGTGAGGAGGAGGAAGAAGAGCAGATGGGGTCTGGAAGAATTTGCCCCAGGCCCCTGGATGTTGCCTAAGCACTATTTCAAAAGGTGCCAATGGTGGCGGATTCCTCTGGGGAAATTCTTGTGCTGGGAAGAAGGCTGTCTTATTGTTTGTGAAAAACGCCTTCGCGTTTCAGGTCACAACACAGCCGTTCTGATGAAACTGGTTTGCAGAAGGTAATCCTTGTCAACCCACTTCCTTCTTGGAATTACAGCATCTCTGAGTTACACGAAAATCTGAATACCATGCAGTTCACCCTCTACGCGAGTGAAAGAGTCCTTCCTGCCTGTTGATTTGAAGGTCACTTGTATCTCCTTGAAGCCTCCAGTGGTAGGGAGTTCACTGAGCCCCAAGGCAGTCTTTCAACAGCAGACTCAGAGCACTGAGGCGGTACTCAGCTCTTGTGGCGTGGACATCTGCCCCCCTGTCAGATCTATTACTCGGTTCTAAACTGGCTGTCAAAGGGAGCACGAAAGCAGACGACTCCCAGCGTCATGGGTCACCACAGGCTGCAAAGAACTGTGCTCATGTCTCAGTCTTCCTCTGCAGACCATGCGGCTTCCATGATACACTGGTTTTCTTCGTATGTCCCACCTTCCCACAACTCTTTCCTCTCTATCGGAAGTTAATTTTAGTAAGTTCTAATTTGCTGTGGTTCAGCTTGAAGCATGATCATCTGATTTGGAGACATCATTTCTGGGTGTAAAAATCAGCAGAGGACTCTTCTTACCTGGAATAAACAATAGTAATGTTAGGGTTGGGTCAGCCGATATTATATTGTTTGCTCATTTAAATTTCTGAACAAAGAAAATTCTCTCTGAAGGAGAGGAAACATTCTTCCCTTCCTTCTTTCTTTCTTTCAACTAGACCATGAAGTAAGGAAACGAGAAAAGAGAATGGACGTATATATATCATTTTCTGCTCTCTTCTGGTGAGAAGACTGAAAAAAGGGGTTTACATTCTCTCTCAAGATCTAACTTGTCTAAACTGACCTAACTTCATGGCAAGGCAAGGGCTGGACACCAGGTTCCCTCTATAGCACTCTTTCCATCATCTTGTGGTTGCATAATTGAAAAACAGAAAAACTGTTTGGGGCTTATCTCCATGTGATTTCCTTTTTTTGGTTTTGATTTATCATTCCAAGATTGATGAGCTTGTATTAAATCTTTGTGTCACTTACGGTGTTGAGGGCCCTGTTCACATTTATGTCATCAGCAAATCAGGTAATTATGCCATGATAGCAAACACCCACATATACACATTATACACTTATTTAGTCCCAATCAGTAACACAGCTTTTGAAAACCCAGAAGCAGAAGAGCCTTGTAACAGATTATTGCAGAATCCTTTATAGAGTGGTAAGAAGTCCTTAGTCAGCACTCTTAAGACAGAACTTTCCAGCCAGGTTTGACTACACTCAGCCTTAACCATCTCCTGCTGCCTTATCTATGACTAACTTAAAAAAAAAAATGGCTGAGACTTTGCCAGAGTCAGCACAAACCATTGTTTCTTCAGACCACACCAGCCTCGGGGTGTGAGCTGGGTCACATGTACATGAAAATCACGTAGGCCCTCCTACAGAGGATGCGAGCTGTGGTCCCCAGCAAAGCACTGTCCAAATCTCCATTGCGTTCTAACTCTTTGCAGGAATGTGTAGCGGTGCTCTCACTGGGTCATGAACGCTGAGAGCCATTGCAAGTTAGCCACCCTGCCCTCCCCTCCTGACCCAGACGCTTCTGTGCATGCAGCCCAGCCATCCAGGGCTGGCTGAGCTGCTGCCTGGCTCCCTCCATCTACATGGCCTCTGTGCCGCAGACACTTAGGCACTTCCTCTTGAGGTTGGTTTAAGGTTCAAAGCCACTTCAGAGGAACTACCTGCCAGTAGTGCTGATACCTGTGATGTATCAGCTTCTCCAATACATCGTAACCACTGAGCAGACCATCCTGGAGGTCAAAGCATTGCTGGAGTACAGGCGATCCCCACACATCCAAATTTATCTACAGCCTTAGCGTCTCCCAGCAGGAGCAAGTAGAAAGCCTCCCTCTCGGCCCACTGGTATTTCAGTGTGACCACGCTTCCATGTAGCCACTTGAGTGTTTCTATAATTTCTCAAGGACCTCATGCAAAGAGCTCTTTCAAACTCTGTTTTTAAAGCCTACATCTTTACACCCCAGAGCTGCACATACAATCACTATCAGTTCAGTTCAGTTCAGTCGCTCAGTTGTGTCCGACTCTTTGTGACCCCATGAATTGCAGCACACCAGGCCTCCCTGTCCATCACCAACTCCCGGAGTTCACTCAGACTCACGTCCATCGAGTCAGTGATGCCATCCAGCCATCTCATCCTCTGTTGTCCCCTTCTCCTCCTGCCCCTCTGAACTCAGGTCTCCCACATTGCAGGCTTTTTTTCTTTATTGTCTGAGCTACCAGGGAAGCCCCTGAACTAAATGTCCTCTCAAATTACTTTCAGCTTAGGATTCTGACATTTAGCTAGGAAATCTTCCATCAGAGTCTATTCCAAACTCACTGTTACTACCTATAATTCAAAAATATTCCATTCAGCTGCCCACCCAGAAATTATAGCTCCCTCATCCATTCAATCTCAAAGGAATTGTAAACTTCATTTTGTAAGTGAAGGGAAAGGACAGATTATGCATTAATAAAGTGACAAATTACTCAACCTTATAAATATTTTATCCCAGATCTGTCATGACCTGCTTCTGTGAATTTAGCAAGGCACTTTTTGCTTCTTCTTCTTCTTCTTCTTCTTCTTCTTCAGCTCAGTTCCCCCTGCTGTGCAATGAAAGATCTGAAACAGTTGCCTAGTAAGATCCCTCACATCTGGTGGGTTGGGAAGGACTGAGAAGGACTGTGGAGTCTCACTCTAACTTGCCTTCTGCATCACTTTGAAAGACGAATGATGTGGAATGCTCAAAGAATTCAGTTAGGTTCCAGGAAAAGCTGTTTTTTTCCCCCAACCAGTTGAAAACTGTGGTCAATGCAAATAGTCATCTTATGTTTAGTTTTGGATAAAGCCTAAAATGTTGGGATGCAAGGGCTCTGGTTTGAGTCAGTACCTGTTAAGAAGCTTTAGCCATCCTCCTTTTCTTTGTTTTTCTTCCTCTTTTATCTCTTTTGGTTCTAAGGAGGGCTCCTGGCCAGTTTGTGTGACTTCTATCATTCTCTCTAATCTTTTTCTACTTGGTACCCATATGCCAGGCTGGTTCTTAAAGAGTGAGAGGAAGCAATGAGGGCCCCAGGGAGCTGGGAGTTCATCTGTACTCATGGGAAAACAGCAGGAGTCAGTCATCTGGACCTCTGGCATTCCTGCCACTATTGTGGGAGGGCTTGCAAACCCTTCTGCTTCTGCTAGCCAGAGAGCAGCCTGGGGCTTCCTCAGGCTTAACAAAACTTGACCCTAATGTACACTTACAGGCATACACACGCCTACCCACGCTCTCTCACATATATGCAAACAAATAAGCCTTACTTTTAGAATTCTTTTTTTAATATAAATTTATTTATTTTAATTGGAGGTTAATTACTTTACCATATTGTATTGGTTTTGCCATACATCAACATGTATCCATGCTTGTAGAACTCTAGAGACCTTACTTTTAGAATTCTTACTTTTATTCTCCACAGAATTCTATGGCTCATAAAGGATAGCGTGGATCATTTTATTTCAGTCTCCAACCTGATGCATGAGTCCCATTCAGTATTTCCCATTAAGTGGCCATTTACTTCTGTTTGAACTTCCTCAGGAACTCTATTCCATCAGCTTAGTTTCTTTTCCATAATCTGGCCCCAGATTTTGATATTGCATTACCTATGTGACCGTTTCCACAAACACCTAAACAAGCTTTTTATCCATGCTTGTAGAACTCTAGAGACCTTACTTTTAGAATTCTTACTTTTATTCTCCACAGAATTCTATGGCTCATAAAGGATATCGTGGATCATTTTATTTCAGTCTCCAACCTGATGCATGAGTCCCATTCAGTATTTCCCATTAAGTGGCCATTTACTTCTGTTTGAACTTCCTCAGGAACTCTATTCCATCAGCTTAGTTTCTTTTCCATAATCTGGCCCCAGATTTTGATATTGCATTACCTATGTGACCGTTTCCACAAACACCTAAACAAGCTTTACTATCTCTGCTTAGAAACAAAGCCAAATCAAAAGCAAGAAGCAGAAACAAAAAACCCCTTGACTTTCCTTAAACCTCCATTTTCTCAATCTCCTTCACAGCGAAACTTCTCAACAAAGTTATCTATCATTGCTCTTTGTACTTTTCCACTTGCCATTCTTTCCTCATCTTATTCCAGCTAGCTGAAACTTATCTTGTCAATATTGCCCATAACTTCCAAAGTTAGTGTTTCAAAATCCAATGGTAACTTTTCTGTTGTTCTTCTCATTTGAATTTTCAATGGCATCCAACACAACTGACCTCTCTGTCCTCCTTGTAACTTTCTCTTTCCTTGGATTTTGTGACACAGAGATTCATTTCTTGCTTAATGGCTGCTACTCCTGGTTCTCTTGTTGGGTCATTCTCAACTTGAACTATAAATGCTGGAGTGCTCCAGAGCTAATTCCCAGAACCTTCTCTTCCTTTCATTTTCCTTAGATGTTCTGTGCTAATCTTATATCTCAAAATACCACATATGCCCCAAATATTAGCCCTGATCTCTCCCTAGAGCATCAACTTGACATTCAACTTGACATACACACAACTTGACATTCCACTTTGATGTCTAATAAGCATCATAAGCAGTTTAGCACACTAGCCAGCCAAACTAATAAAAATCAAATCCTTAATCTTCACCCTCCAGTGTGCAATTCTCCCAGTCATGCTTATTTTAGTAAATGATGTTACCATCTATCCACTTGCTCAAGTGAAAAAAAAAATTTTTTTAAATTTAAGACTTATCCAAGATGACTGCAGTGAGGTAGGAAGTACAGATGAAGAAATCCTTACTCCTGCTTTGTGATGAAGCTGATGCTTAAAATGGTGGACACAATGTAGGCATCGAAAGGAGGACAGTTCCATGGTTACATATGACATAAGACCAGGTCAGGGCAGTTAGACTGGTGGAGACATCAGAGCAGGCCAGAGGGAAGAGAGAGGGCAGCTCACAACTAAAGTGAGTGATAGTGTGGGTCTCACAAAACTCTAAACTGGGAGCTCCAAAGATACTGATGCAGTCATCCAGAAAGTCCAGGCCCCATCAGGCCAACAGCAGTCCCACATAGAGCTGGTTTCTCATCACCTGACTCAATAACGGAGAACGACAAATGTCAGCATAGTGGTCCTGGGCCATTGCTAAGAGCAGGAAGGATTCAGTGCCCTCAGAGGCACATACCAGTGTGGGCTACAACCTGCTACTAAGACTGCTTTCTTTTCAGACAAGAGATTTTCCAGAAACTTGAGCACTGAGACTGAGAAGTAGCAAATGTCCAGGAAGGAGGCAGGGGTACATGGAAATGGTAATCAGCACTGATCAGCAGCAGCATCACCAGAGTCTTCATCAGGGTTAGGAAGTAAATCCCCAGGAATAGCACAAGAGCACAGCCTGGATGTGGGGGTCAGCAGACAGCCCAAGCAGAATGAACTGGGTGATGGTTGTTGTGTTTCTCCACAATCAAAGAGGAAACTTACCCTCGGGAAAAAAATCAGTGTTTCAAAAAACTCTTTTTGTTTTAACCTATTTCCTCTGGGTCTTAAGTCCTTCCTCTATACACAGTATTTTTTTACTCTGGGATCCAATTTCAAGTTTTGAACTATTTTCACTAACTCTCTATACTCAGTAGTATCTTTGATTTTCTTATATTTTACATCCTCAACCCTAGATAATCTGATTCTGTTCAGTCTTTAATAAAATATTTAGATGGATATAGAGAGAAATAGCTAATGTAGGTTGAATGACTGAATTTTTTTTTGCAAAAGAAAATGTCAGTGGGATCCAGAGAAAGAGTGGAGGAGTTTATCTTGGGGATAGGGATGCCTGAGTAAGAGGAAGGAAAGCAAAGAGGGAGGTGGAAGATACAGGGAAGTGTTTGTGTCTGGAAGGGAAGCAACCCTATGGACTGTAGCCCACCAGGCTCCTCTGCCCATGGAATTTTCCAGACAAGAATACTGGAGTCTATTGCCATGCCCTTCTCCTGGGGATCTTCCCATCCTGGGGGTCTAACCGACCCAGGGATCCTACTTGCATCTCTTGCGTCTCCTGCATTGGCAGGCAGATTCTTTACCACTAGCACCACCTGGGAACCCCTCAGAAGGGAAGGGAGTTTCCTATTTATAGCATCTATGTTATCAAGAGGTAAAAGGTGAAGCCATCAGTGGATGTGCAAGGAGGAGACTGATGTTTCAAATAACTACTTTGGATTAGTTGCAGAGGTGACGTCTAGTCTAGATTTTTGGTTATAAATTCAAGTCCAGTTATCACTCTTATGTGATTTTTCTCCTGTTTTGGTATATGTAGAGCATAAGTCATTGCATTTATCTCAGGAATGTAAAGCAATGAAAGGAGAGATGGTTTATGGAATTAACAGACTGCCCAAGGTGATTAAATGAAGGAATCTTACCTGGTTCATGAGAGAAGTAAAGCTATGAATGGCATGAGAATGAAAATGTGGTCAACATAAAGGATTAGTGTTCTCAGTGCATGTGAAAAATGGTTGGTTTAGGAACACTAAATTAAATGAATCAGATAGACAGATGACTGTGGTAGGAGAGTGTTTGAAACTCAGATTTATGAAGATACTGGTTGAATGTGTGAAGGAAAATATCCATGGAGGGAGGGGCACAGTAATCACAGACTTGGTACAATTTTAATTGAGATGAGAATTTGGATTTTTCTTTTCCCCCTTCCCTAAAGTCACATAATGTTAAAATGTTTTAAAATTGCACTCAATATGCCAGCAAATTTGGAAAACTCAGCAGTGGCCACAGGACTGGAAAAGGTCAGTTTTCATTCCAATCGCAAAGAAAGGCAATGCCAAAGAATACTCAAACTACTGCACAATTGCACTCATCTCACATGCTAGTAAAGTAATGCTCAAAATTCTCCAAGCCAGGCTTCAGCAATACGTGAACCATGAACTTCCAGATGTTCAAGCTGGTTTTAGAAAAGGCAGAGGAACCAGAGATCAAATTGCCAACATCTGCTGGATCATGGAAAAAGCAAGAGAGTTCCAGAAAAACATCTATTTCTGCTTTATTGACTATGCCAAAGTCTTTGACTGTGTGGATCACAATAAACTCTGGAAAATTCTGAAACAGATGGGAATACCAGACCACCTGACCTGCCTCTTGAGAAATCTGTATACAGGTCAGGAAGCAACAGTTAGAACTGGACATGGAACAACAGACTGGTTCCAAATAGGAAAAGGAGTCCGTCAAGGCTGTATATTGTCACTCTGCTTGTTTAACTTATATGCAGAGTACATCATGAGAAACAGTCACGATAACCAGTTACCAAATAACATTTGGAGGTATAATCTAACCTTTTCCTTTGTAACCCTCCACATGTAGCTCAGAATATTCCAGTAAGAAAAAAAATCTTCCGTGGAAGATGTCCCTCTGTTGCCCATGGACAAGTATCTACTGAGTCACTGAATAAAAATAGAGATGCTTCTCAATGATATAGTAATTATCTTGCTTATTAATGGAAAAGGGAAGCTTTCATTGGAACAATTCGTATCTTAGCTGATGCTGTTATATATTGATCATTGGATTAGGGTCTGAGGTTCATGTGAGAGATTCCTACAGCGCAGGTGGCGGTACTGTCGAGATCACGGTCGAGCCAGGGAAAGTGAGAGAGGGGGCCGGGAGGAGACTTCCTGTGAGCTGGCTTGGAGAGAAATCCTACCCTTCCTCTCTTTTGACACTGTGATTTCCTTATGGCAGACTGAAGCCTTATTAATTTCCTGTTCTGTTGGACAACCTCGTGTCCGCTGTGCTTCAGAAAGCAAAAGCGTCAGGAGGCAGAGAGAGGCGGCCATGTCAACAGTGTTGAAATGGCTATTGGCCCGGAAGCCCAGGACAGCGGCCTAGAGTCAGAGGTGAAAAATCACCATCGGTGCTTGTGAAAGACACTCTGCTGATCTTCCAAAGGCCCTGGGCATGCCAAAGTCATGTAGACTGGGGGCTCAGGTTTTTGTTCTTTATTTATTAAAGGAGAATGTAACCCTGGAGGGCAGAGAACTTGGTACAAGTCGAGTTATATAATTTTTCCATTATTTACTAGTTTCAAGATACTATCGAAATAGCAAAGCAGTTTAGCCTGGCATGGCGATGACTGAGTTGGCTCTCTCCCCAGGGTTCTCAGGCTGGCTGAATCACCTCTACCCATATTTCTTGCATTTGTAATTAGTGTCACTTATGTTTCCAAAGAAGATGTCAAAGGCATATAATTAAAAGCACGCATACAATAGACTCGTCAAAATTAAAGTCAGTTAATGAATAGCAATGGGAAATATATAGCACCCCCCAAAAAGTAAAGTATTGCCCCTGAGCTTAAATTTATCACTTTTTCAGATAAAGCAACAAAGAGAAGCATTATGTAGCATTTGCTGCTTACAGATTAGACAGCTCTCTAGGACAGACCCATTCCTTTGTGACACTCAGCCAGTGAAGGACTTGTCATATTAATATTATTAATATGACATTAATTATTAATACATGGTATTGAATAGAAATCTGTATGCAGGCCAGGAAGCAACAGTTAGAACTAGACATGGAGCAACAGACTGGTTCCAAATAGGAAAGGAGTATGTCAAGGCTATATATTGTCACCCTGCTTATTTAACTTCTATGCAGAGTACATCATGAGAAACGCTGGGCTGGAAGAAACACAAGCTGGAATCAAGATTGCCAGGAGAAATATCAATAACCTCAGATATGCAGATGACACCACCCTTATGGCAGAAAGTGAAGAGGAGCTAAAAAGCATCTTGATGAAAGTGAAAGAGGAGAGGGAAAAAGTTGGCTCAACATTCAGAAAACGGAGATCACGGCATCTGGTCCTAGCACTTCATGGGAAATAGATGGGGAAACAGTGGAAACAGTGTCAGACTTTATTTTGGGTGGCTCCAAAATCACTGCAGATGGTGACTGCAGCCATGAAATTAAAAGATGCTTACTCCTTGGAAGAAAAGTTATGACCAATGTAGATAGTATATTAAAAAGCAGAGACATTACTTTGCCAACTAAGGTCCGTCTAGTCAAGGCTATGGTTTTTCCTGTGGTCATGTATGGATGTGAGAATTGGACTGTGAAGAAGGCTGAGTGCCGAAGAACTGATGCTTTTGAACTGTGGTGTTGGAGAAGACTCCTCAGAGTCCCTTGGAATGCAAGGAGATCCAGCCAGTCCATTCTGAAGATGATCAGCCCTGGGATTTCTTTGGAAGGAATGATGCTAAAGCTGAAACTCCAGTACTTTGGCCACCTCATGAGAAGAGCTGACTCATTGGAAAAGACTCTGATGCTGGGAGGGATTGTGGGCAGGAAGAAAAGGGGATAACCGAGAATGAGATGGCTGGATGGCATCACGGACTCCATGAACGGAGTCTGCATGAACTCTGGGAGTTGGTGATGGACAGGGAGGTCTGGCGTGCTGCGATTCATGGGGTCGCAAAGAGTCAGACATGACTGAGCAACTGAACTGAACTGAACTGGTATTAAATAATGAGGTGGGCAAATACATAGAGATATCTGTCTCTACACAGATACATGGAGGTAAAGATATGTGCTGTTGTATATAGAATATATTAATATTACATATATGGTTGTACTGAGTCTTTTCAGTCGTGCCTGACTGTGCGATGCTATAGACTGCAGCCCGCCAGGCTCCTCTGTCCGTGGGATTCTCCAGACAAGAGTACTGGAGTGGGATGCGGTGCCCTCCTCCAGGGGCCCTTCCTGACCCAAGGATCAAACCCACGTCTTACAACTCCCGCATTGGCAGGTGGGTTCTTTACCACTAGTGTGACCTGGGGAGCCTCAGTATTATATATATATATATATATGCTGCTGAGTTGCTTCAGTCGTGTCCGACTCTGTGTGACCCCATAGACAGCAGCCCACCAGGCTCCCCCGTCCCTGGGATTCTCCAGGCAAGAACACTGGAGTGGGTTGCCGTTTCCTTCTCCAATGCATGAAAGTGAAAAGTGAAAACGAAGTTGCTCAGTTGTGTCTGACCCTTAGCGTGGACTGCAACCCACCAGGCTCCTCCATCCGTGCGATTTTCCAGGCAAGAATACTATTTTATATGTGTGTATATATATGTACACACACACACACACACATATATATATAAGTGAAAACTGTAAGGGGGCGCTTCTGTAAAATCTGAAAACCTAGAACAGCAGGAAAGGTTTTCTCTTATCTGATTTGATACAGAGCTTCCGGGTCTAGATTGTAGACGATGGCCCTACCCCTTATGTTAGATTTTCAGCAGGGCTTTTAAACTGAGATTTCCGTACCTCACTCCTCATTCAGATGTGCTGAACCTGGTCCTTTGTGGTTGAGGGGTCAAGAATGAGCTCAGCTCGGTGCTCTGGGATGACCTAGAGGGATGGGGTTGCAGGTTGGAGGGGAAATCCAAGAGGGAAGGGATATATGCACATGTTTAGCTGATTCACTCCATTGTCCCGCAGAAACTCCCACGGCATTTAAAGCAATTATACTCCAGCAATAAAATCAATGAGTCTGTGAAGCACCGCTGGATGATTCTGACAGCCTCTGAGTGGGCAGGAGACCGGGACCACTGTCTTGGATTACTACTGTCAAGTATCAGTTGCTTCTACCTAAATTTTGGCCAGATGTGAACAGATAATGGACAAAAACTGAGGCCAAGAGACTGAGAGAGTAGTTCACAATTCCTTAGAAGACAGCGCGCTCCTGTGCTTTCCCCCGCAGGTGCCCAGTGGATACTGACTGAATCATAACACGCCTCCTTAAGAACACTGTCGGCCACGACCCCTGTGTTTCACAGCAGCCTCTCGCCAGCCATCCCTTTTGCACGTGGGAGTGTGTGTGT
>SJYC01088336.1:0-29451 GCA_006408675.1 Madoqua kirkii
TAGTTGGCAAAGTAATGTCTCTGCTTTTGAATATACTATCTAGGTTGGTCATAACTTTTCTTCCAAGGAGTAAGCATTTAATTTCATGGCTGCAATCACCATCTGCAGTGATTTTGAAGCCCCCAAAAATAAAGTTTGACACTGTTTCCACTGTTTCCCATCTATTTCCCATGAAGTGATGGGACCAGATGCCGTGATCTTCTTTTTCTGAATGTTGAGCTTTAGGCCAACTTTTTACTCTTCTCCACTTTCATCAAGAGGCTTTTTAGTTTCTCTTCACTTTATTCCATAAGGGTGGTATCATCTGCATATCTGAGGTTATTGATATTTCTCCCAGCAATCTTGATTCCAGCTTGTGTTTCTTCCAGTCCAGCATTTCTCATGATGTACTCTGCATATAAGTTAAACAAGCAGGGTGACAGTATACAGCCTTGACGGACTCCTTTTCCTATTTGGAACCAGTCTGTTGTTCTATGTCCAGTTCTAACTGTTGCTTCCTGACCTGCATACAGATTTCTCAAGAGACAGGTTAGGTGGTCTGGTATTTCCATCTCTTAAAGAATTTTCCACAGTTTATTGTGATCCACACAGTCAAAGGCTTTGGCATAGTCAATAAAGCAGAAATAGATGTTTTTCTGGAACTCTCTTGCTTTTTCCATGATCCAGCGGATGTTGGCAATTTGATCTCTGGTTCCTCTGCCTTTTCTAAAACCAGCTTGAACATCAGGGAGTTCACGGTTCACGTACTGCTGAAGCCTGGCTTGGAGAATTTTGAGTGTTACTTTACTAGCATGTGAGATGAGTGCAGCTGTGCAGTAGTTTGAGCATTCTTTGGTATTGCCTTTCTTTGGAATTGGAATGAAAACTGACCTTTTCTAGTCCTGTGGCCACTGCTGAGTTTTCCAAATTTGCTAGCATATTGAGTGCAACACTTTCACAGCATCACCTTTCAGGATCTGAAACAGCTCTATTGGAAATGCCATCAGCTCCACTAGCTTTGTTCGTAGTGGAGGCCCACTTTCTAAGGCCCACTTGACTTCACCCAAATGTCCTTTTATACCCTCTTCAGCTGAACAGGCAGCTTGAGATTCCTTAAGAATAGCAATCAGTGTTAGACTTGTAGGCTGCAGGCCGGCCCTGCGGTCAGCAGATCACCAAGTTTACCCATGGCTAGCCCTTGAGCTGGTTCAGGTCATGAATACTGTGACTTTATTACCTGCCAAAGCTTTACATTCATCATTTCGAGCGTAGCCCAGATGTCAGCAAGATCAGACAATGTTTGTGGCTTCAGCTAAGGTTAAAGAGAGGCAAAGATTCTTAGGGTGATGATGCCAAGGAATGAATCAATAGTCAGAGGTAACCCAAGTTCCAGCTTGTTAACCAGTATGTGGTTCAGCTGTATTTTATTCCTGAGTCGATTTTTGAGAGTGAGCTCATTAGTCCAGGTGCCCAAGAGCACTGCAGTCCAAGTTCAAAACGCGTTTCGTTTAGGTAGGTTTTGTTTTCCAGGAGGTCAGATTTGTAACTGTCTTTGCACTCCTGGATAATGCAGAATGTAAGTGAGAGAGGTCAGAGGCCGTACCTCCCCCACTAGCAAAGGGAAGTACGTGCTCGATAATCAGCGTGGTGCCCTTTCAGCCGCCTCATCATCAAGTTTTGGGATGGCACCTGGCGAAATAGAAACTGGTGCCTGGGAAGGGTCTGCTTTGATAAGCAGAGCTGTCGCACGTGGACTTTCCTGCCTGGGACTCACCCACGGGCAGAGAAACGTGGCTCTGATTCGGTTTAGCCTAACACACCAGCATTAGTGCTCAATTTTCATGTAGAAAGGGATGTAGAGAGATATTTTGTACCTAAAAAATTAGGGAATCCCTTTTTACATTAAGTTTAGGATTCTAAGTCTGATATAGGCTTCCCCAGTAGCTCAGCGGTAAAGAATCCACCTGCAATGCAGGAGATGTGGGTTTGATTTCTGGGTTAGGAAGATTCCCTGGAGGAGGGCATGGCAACCCACTCTAGTACTCTTGCCCGGAGAATCTCACGGACGGAGAAGCCTGGCAGGCTACAGTCCATGGGGTCGCAAAGAGTCGGACACGGCTGAAGTCTGGATGTAACGACTAAGTGGTACAAGACTGCCACTGCAGCTGCTGCTGAGTTGCTCTAGTCGTGTCCGACTCTGTGCGACCCCATAGATGGCGGCCCACCAGGCTCCCCTGTCCCTGGGATTCTCTAGGCAAGAATAGTGGTATAATAAGAAACTAAAGAAAAACAAACAAAAAAAGCAACTGAAACATCCTTTCAGTCAAGGAATATCTGTAGGTGCTCTCTGACCCAGACATGATGCTAGAGACTTGGGGTGCCAGCGAGAACAGAAGAAATATAACTTTGTCCCTCCTGGAGATTTAATCTAGTAAATGAGGCACATACAAAACAAGATAGTATAATATAATTATAATATAGTGTGAAAATGTTTTAATTAGAGGGTTTTAAGACATGGTGTTAGGATGACATGAGTGAGTCATCAAAATCAGACTCGAGGTTATGGAAGGCTGAGGCCGCACACTGGAGTTTGGGCCCGGAGTCCATCTGACAGGGTGCAAGCTCAGGGAAGCACAGAAGGGACAAGGGAAGTGTGAGCAGTGTTTACAGATGGCAGGAGGAAGGAGGAGGCCTGGGGTCATTCAGACAGCCTGTAGGAACCCAAGGAACTGGCACTTGACTGCGTCTGGAGAGGTGTGGAAATGAGATTGGAGACTGTCCAAGGCCGATGCTGAGTGTCTGGGGTGGATGCGCGGGGAAGGCTCGCTTACAGGGAGTGGTCAAAGTGTTCATCGCTCGGTCGTCTCTGACTCTCTGCAACACCATGGATTGTTACCTTCCAGGTTCCCCTGTCTATGGAATTCTCTGGGCAAGGATACTGGAGTGGGTTGTCATTCCATTCTCTGGGAGATCTTCCTGACCCAGGGATCAAACCCAGGTCTCCTGCATTACAGGCAGATTCTTTACCAACTGAGCCTCCAGGGGGGCCGAACAGAGATAGTAGATAGGATGTTAAACACATTGAGTTTGAGGTCTGTGTGTGAAATCCAAATGGAGATGTCACATAATTTCTTGGCCATATGTGTCTTAAACTTGGGGAAAAAATAGAGGCTAAATCCTGTTAGATTCATGTATTTATAGATACAGGAGTTATAAACAGATGGTGTTTGGAGCATGTGGCTTGACGATATTGGGGAGAGCAAGAGGAGAGAACTCAAAGGCAGAGCAATGTGGAAAAAAGAGGCAGATGAAGTGCGGGGATGAAAGGGCCGCTGCTTGCCTGAGCTGCGGGTTTCTTGGCAGACAATGACTCCTGCTTTGCTTAGGGTTGGTCAGGGTTCCTACAGCTGCACCAAACGTTCCCCTCTCGTTGTCTTTTTCCCTCTGAATCTCCTCTTTCCCCTCTCTTCTCCTTCTTATCTTGACCTCCGGGCTGATTCTCCCTTCCTTTCTCTTTCCACAGGCTTTTAATATGGATATAGTATTTGTCTAATAAAATTAAAATTGGAGTGTGCATAGAGATTGAAAAAAAGAACAATTGCAACGAGTCATAGGGAAATAATTATTCTGAAAAACTAGGACCCACTATTCATCTTTCTTACTATTTCTGATTTTACAAATTCATGGCTATGGCTTGGTATCTGTTTCCTTCTAATTAAAAAAAAATCCATCATAGATAGATTAACTAATTTGATTATATACCTTTTCAGTCCTTTTCTAAAGCAGCTTTCACTGTCAGATATGACTATTCTAGATACAGATAACATTCTAGATATCTTCTGTTTGTCTCTCCAGACTCTGTGTTTTTCTTGTTCCTGCCTTTTCCTTAGGAGATTTAGTTGTATAGACCGTGTCAACCAAACTCCCCTGCCCTGGCTTCCAGCTGGCTTCAGCCAGTGAGCGGGGCTGGCAGCAGGTGGGAGGGTCGGGTGAGAGTGAACGTTAGTGTTCCAGCTCCTTTTCTGCTGGCCTCAGGCTTTCGGAGGCTTCGATTCTCTGCCCAAGGACGTAGCTCTTACTCTATCCCTCTCTTCCTACGTGAATCTCCCCGTGCATAACACGTGTCCAGCCCTGTTCTTCAGTCTTGTCAGTGATAAAGGATCTGTGATCTTCCTGGATATGGGTGCTTACCATGCCTTCTTGGTTTCTCTGAATCCTTTGTAAATAGTGTCTTCATGAGACTCTTCTCAGCATCTTGTTTAAAGGTTCTGTTTGCTTCTGGTTCCTTGATGGACAGTATCTTCCTACACTGAACTGTAGGTTATTTCAGGATAAGATCGTACATTACATATTTTATCTTCATGTCCTTCGTGCCTTAAAAAAGGACCAGGGCCTTTGGAAGTGTTTCTAGGAAGTGCTTTTGTGTGGTGGTGGTGGTGGCAAGCCGAATCTTTTAGTTGCAGCGTGTGGGATCCAGTTCCCTGACCAGGGATTGAACCCAGGCCCCTGCACTGGGAGAGCAGAGTCTTAGCCACTGGGCCCCAGGGAAGTCCCCTAGAAGTGTCCCTAGAAAGTATCTTAAAAGGTTTATTGGAAGAATAATGTATGAATGAATACTACTTTTAAGATGAGATGAGGAGTAACACAGAGGAAGAGGCAAACTGACTAATAAAATAGGCCTTTGCAAAGTGTGCTCTGGCCCTCGTCTAACTTAGCACTGGGGACAGAAGTATGCAGCTGGGGGCTCTCTCTCCTTCGAAAGAAAAGTCAGATAAACTGCCTAGACTGTGATAGCTCTGGATCTGGATCCAGGCTGTCCCTGTTGATGTGCACACAGGAATGTTAGATGGGAGGGCATGGAGACTCGCGAGGCCGCGTTCAAGAGGGATGCCAACCACAGGGCTCCTTCCTTGAGACGTTAACTCTGCAGTTTGGGATTAGCTCCTGTGGTTTGGCTGGTTACCTGGTTGATGTTCAGCAAGCAACAACAGACGTTTCCCTTTCTTCTCTAGGCAACCCAGTGCCCAAACCAAAACAGCATTTTTCAGCCTAGAAAACAAAATACCCAGTAAAACGGCACAAGCCCACAGCGGAGCGTGTCCATGCGGCATTTTCCACTGACAGTCTTATGGGCTGAGAAACAGCGTGGCCAGTTACTGTTTCCCTCTCAAAGCCCTCTTGCTGCACACAGAGCCCGAGAGCTGGGTTACCAAGAGAGCCGCGCATGGCAGAATAGACGTCTGTGCAGGAGGTGGAGGGCAGAGATGCCGTGGGGCACCAGCTGGACTCACCTTTTCGTGTATGCCATGAGAAAGGCAGCCAAGAGGCTGGTTTACTCAGTCTAAAGGCAAGTGGTGGTAACGAGTGGGCAGAGGGCCCCAGGGAAGAGAGGGCGCGAGTGTGCTGCGTCTGCGCGTGGGTCTACGCTCCTCCCCCAGCCACGTTCCCACCGTTCCCGAGCTTCCACTGCTGCTGCTCCCCAATCTCCCTGCCAGAGTCATCACCACCATCAGCAGGGCCTTCATGCCGCGGACAGTGGTTACAAGTATCCTGCAAGGGAAAGTGAGAGTTGCTCAGTTGGTTCCGACTCTTTGCCACCCCAGGGACTATGCAGTCCATGGAATTCTCCAGGCCAGGATACTGGAGTGGGTAGCCGTTCCCTTCTCCAGGGGATCTTCCCAACCCAGGGATCGAATCCAGGTCTCCTGCACTGCAGGCGGATTCTTTACCAGCTGAGCCACCAGGGAAGTATTTTGAGGTATCCTTCAAAATGAACAGTAACTACAGATATCCTGGCTGTGTTCCTTCGCTGCTGCTCCCCGAGGACGTGTGCCATGTCGCTGTGCCTTTCTTCCTCAGATGAAAATATGCACCATACTCTCATGATGTGACCAAAGCGTTTAGCAGGCAGTCACAAATGCTAACTCGTAGCTCTCAAGTCTCCCCTGCCACACGGATCTTGAGCTACTTAGGGTGTAGGCAAGAAAATAATTTCTAAGCCAGTTTTTTTCATCAGTATGCTTAAGCAAAAGTGCAGAGATTGTGAGTGGGTTAAAATGTTGCTTCATGGAAGAAACGAAAGACATGAAAACACACAGACACACATATTCTTGCAAATGCACACGCGTGTGAAAGTGAAAGTCACTCGGTCACGTCCAGTTCTTTGCGGCCCCGTGGGCTATAAGTCCATGGAGTTCTCCAGGCCAGAATACTGCAGAGGGTAGCCTATCCCTGCTCCAGGGGATCTTCCCGGCCCAGGAATCTAGCCAGAGTCTCCTGCATTGCAGACAGATTCTTTTCCAACTGGGCTATCAGAGAAGCCAGGTGTACATACATACTAAACATCTTAATAACTAAACATCTTAATAACGGTGCAGTTCAGTCTACTTCCATTTTATACAGTGAAACTCATCTATTTAAGTGTAGAATCACCCACGTGTAAATCCTGCTGTTTTCTCCCATAACACATGGTTTTTCCTGATTGCGCTCAAGACTCTGTCTCTTAGCAGTTTGATCAGAATGTGTCTTTGTGTGTTTTGTGTTTTCTTGGCTGGGTTTGTTAAGTTTCTTGGATTTGAAGGATGATTTTGTGGTTGTTTAGTTGCTAAGTTGTGTCTAACTCTTTGCGACCCCAAGGACTTTGAGCCCACCAGGCAGGCTCCTCTGTCCATGGGATTCTCCAGGTGAGAATACTGGGGTGGGGTGCCATTTCCTTCTCCAGGGGGTCTTCCCAACCCAGCGATCAAACCAGTTTCTCCTGCGCTGGAGGTGGATTCTATACCACTGAGCTGCCAGGAAAGCCTTGAAGGATGGTACTTTCCATGAAATTGCGGAAGCTTTCCTAGTCTCCATTTCTTTCTTTTTCTTTCCTTTTCTTTTCTTCTCCTTCTGCCACTCTGGATTAGATATGTGTTGGGGCACTTGACGCCGTCTCATGGATTTCTGCGGTCTGTGCAGTTTTCTTTAAATTTTTATTTTTCTTCTTCAGCCTTGATAATTTCTACTGGTCTATTTTCCAAATTCATGAATTTTTTCTTATTCCATCTCAAATATGCCAGACAGCCTATTCAGTTAATTCTTAAATTTTAGTTTTTATGTTCCAGAATTTCCATTTGATCCTATTCTTTTTCATAATTTTCATTTCTCCCTTGAGAGTTTCTGTGTGTTTATTCATTCTTGGTGTATTTTTGTTTACTTCTTTGAGCATATTCATAACAGCTCCATAGAAGTCTTTGCTGTATCCAACATCTGGGCCATTAGGCATAAGTTTCACTTTACAATTTTTTTTTTGGTGAGAACAACTTAAGTGCCACTCTGCTGGTGTATTTCTGTCCAGTACGGTGGTGGTACCCAGGGTCCCCGTGTTTGATCATAGTTTCTCAGGTCTTATCCATTTTATAGCTGAAAGTTTGGACTCTTTTACCAACCTCTCACTGCTTTCCTCGCTGGCCAGACCCTGGCAATCACTTTTCTGCTCTTTGTTTCTACGAGTTTGACTTTTATTTAGACTTTACATATACGCAATGCCAGGCAGTATTTGTCTCCCTCCGCCTGGCTTATTTCACTACCGTCATGCCCTCAAGGCCCATCATGTGGCCGCAGATGACAGGGTTCCCTTCTTTTTCTCCTTTATGTCTGTATCTGTGTGTGTGCACACAGCGGTAAAGAATCTTCCTGCCAGTGCAGGAGATGCAAGAGACGCGGGTTCGATCCCTGGGGCGGGAAGGTATGGAGGAGGAAATGGCAACCTGCTCCAGTATTCTTGCCTGGGTAGTCCATGGGGTCGAAAAGAGACACAACTGAGCAACTGAGCACACACATACATACACGTATAGATATAGATACACAAATATCCATATATATGGATATAGATGATGTAATACATATATGGATATAGATGGAGTGGATTACTATTGCCTGGAAAATCCCATGGACAGAGGAGCCTGGTAGGCTATAGTCCATGGGGTCACGAAGAGTTGAACGAGACTGAGCGACTTTACTTTCACTTTCTATGGATGTAGATATAGACAGATTTACAAATACTTATCTACATGGATATATAGTGGATGCATATATCTCATACTTTTTATTCTGTTGATGTGAACTTAGGTTGTTCCATGTCTTGGCTCTCATGAATAATGCTGTAATGAATTTGAGAATGCTTATCTGTTTCTGATGTCTTGGTTTTATTTCCTTTGAATATGTACCCAGCAGTGGGATCGCTGGGTTGTATGGTGAGCTCTGTTCTGAATTTCCTGAGGCGCCTCCGTGCTGGTTTCCAGGGTGGCTGCGACGGTTTCCATCCCCGCTGACAGTGCACTCTGCTTGCCTTTCTCCACGTTCTCTCCAAGCGTAGGGCTGAAGTCCTTTCACTTTAAAAGTAAGCATTTTAGATAAGGCATTATAATGAGTCTGGGCTTTATCTCTTCCTCTTAGAGGTACGATTTTTATGTTTTCGTGGGCTATTCACGTGTGTGGATTCGAAGTGAAGCCCCGTCTTCCTTGCGGTGTGCAAGCGCTGAGGTCCACGCTGCCCGGTCTTTGTTCTTTGTGCTCACCTCTCCGGCACTGTCCCCTGTGCCCACGCACTCTCCTGGTTTGCCTTGAGCAGAGCTGTTCGGAAACTCAAGTCACTAAGGCTTCCGCCTTCTGCCACCCAAGCTGCATGTGGGGGCTGAGGAACACATTCAAAGTTTACAAGTCTCCCCAGGCCTTTGATTTTTGCCAGATTCTCTGGTGTCTCCCACATGCGCATGTAGTTTACTAGTGTCAGCCAGAGAGTGGATTATATCAACCTTTCTATGGTTCTCCTGCTTCCAAAATCTCCTCATTAAAATTTTGTTCACTTTACCACTGACCCAAAACTAAGTTCACCACCTCTGGCCAGTAGAATTTTGCTTCTGACTCAAGCTCTTGGTTGCCTTTGGGCGTTTTCCTGTGCTCTGAAAAGGCTGATTTTTAATTTTTTTCCAATTTTTTTTTCTGCAAAGGGAAATTGACTCGTAGATCTATTAATACATGGAGAATCACCGAGTTTGCATACTTTTGTCTGTGAACACATCCTGCTCTCTGACTTTTTTGGCGTCTCTCTGCCTCAGATTCGGCAGGACTGGGAATGCCCACAGACAGGAGCGAGCCCAGTGGGTCCCTGGGGCTCAGTGGCTCAGTGGACTGACTTGTGTCCCCCTTCAAACCCATATGTTGCAGCCGTAACCCCTACAGTGACTGTGTTTGGAGACAGCATCCTTAGGGGGTAGTTCAGGTTAAGTGAGGTCGAAAGGATAGACTCTTAATCCAATAGCACTGACCTTGTAAGATGGAGAAGAGAGAGTTCTTTCTCCACCACACACACCAAGGAAGGGCCATGTGACCACAAAGTAAGATGGTGGCCATCGGTAAGATAGGAAGAACATTGTGATTTGGGGAAGCAAAGTGGCTTATTCATCTAAGTCCATGCGGCTTATCAGGGCAGCTCCTCCACGTCAGCGACTTGATGTGAACAATTCATCGTTAACAGAAAAGTTACTAGCATATTTCACGACTGTCCAGCTTTAGATCAGATGTTACCCACCTGACAACTCACCTTTCCTCTGAGCATCAGATTTACCGCGTTGATGCCGCAGTCTTCCGTGGTAGCCATCTTCTGAATCTGAGGAGATGCTGACCTTTCAGCTGCCATGCCTTCAAGACCCATGGCCTACGCTGCTCGCCTGACCATCTTCACTCATTGAAATAATGTTTGTCTTTGTCAGAGTCTTGAGATTGTAATGCCCGGCGTCTGTCTGCTCCTACAGTAAACCAACATTTGTGCTCGTCTCCAGCCTGAATAGAGGGCCCTTCTTAGTTAAAATGAATACGTTTCCACAGAAGTAATGATGTGGTTCTTTACTTCTAGTGATGGTTGAGGTAACTACACTAAGGACTTAACATATACATCTATTATACTTAGACTTTTAGAGAGCTGAGGCTTCTGTCCTTAGTGATATCCTTTTGTAATCCAACTCCAACTCGAGAAGAATCCAAAGAGAAGATAAACGTGGCTGCCAGGGAGAAATACAGACCCATTTTCATCTGTTAAGCTCTTTGCTCTCAGGTTTACTACAACTCATTTGTCTCTACTCACATTAGATCTGTATTTGCCTCTGTGGGTTCAGTGTGCCTCCTTCCCTTAGATGACTTTCCTCTGTTATGGAATGAGTCTCAAGTCCAGTGCATTCTTCATCGCTGGCGCGGTGCATCGTGTAACACAAGAGAAATTGAGCCACGGATATGTCTCCAAGATAAATCAACGATCTTCATTTGCATGTCAGTCTTTTCCGTTTCCTGAAGCATTTAATCTGAGAAAGCCGTGGAGCTGGGATTTTTCCCCGTGATCTGGACGATGCTACCTTGTTACGCTTCACGAATAATACTGAGTACACGCTGTAGGTATATATGTTTTCTAATTCTGCCCTGCAGCATCCAAAACCAAAAGATTAGCATACAGAGATTACCATCTCCTGGGTCATTTCTCAACTAATACGCTTCACTTTCCCACAGGACAGGTCTGTCAATCTTCATACCCCTGAATTCTTCAGCGTGAGTCAATCCTGTGGTAAAAATGTTCCCATTGTTACGATAACTTCAGGCAGCGGAGGGAAAGCTCATCTTCAGGGGTTATTTCCAGGATAACAGATTACTAAGAACTGTCAATCACACAGACGGCTCTGCAATGTCTGACACATGGCAGTAACTAAGCAAGTGTTCAAGTATTTGTTAAATAAATAGACTTCCGTTCACATTGCTACTTACGCCAGCGAAAACTAAAGTTGGGTTCACGATATGAGAATATTTTACTTTAGTTATATTATGACCCATTCGTTCAGTGAATTGATAGCTTGAGTGTCAGGCATGGTGGTTTATGCATATGCTAATTTCTCATTAAATGCTTCCTGAGCCTCCCTCTGTCTTCCCCAGTGCCCTTCTGTGTCTTTCACACTAATCCCCTCTTGTTCCCTAGGTTTACCTAATTTCCAAAATTCTGGCCTTGGCTCACTTTTAATCCCATTTTCCCCCCGTGGTGGTCCCGTCTATACAGATAATTTTAGCTCTTCCCTGTAGATAATTCTACAGGGGTAAGTCATCAACAGTTGGTAAGGAAGTGAAAACCTTGAATTGCAAACAGGGCTTTGAATTTTTTAAATCTTTTAAATGTCCCTGGATCTGTTTCAGTGTCTCATGGTTTATATTCTATGGGAACTGGAATAGAGTTTGTATCCTGCTGCTGATGAAAATTGTGTACATTTTAATTATATTGAATTGGTTCACAGTGCTTTTCACATCTATACAACCTTGCTATCTATCCATCCTGTTAATTTCTGAGAGTTTGATAGTGAAACTTCACCTACAATTCTTAATTTGTCTACTTAAGAGAATAATTGTAATATATAGTGGGACTATATGTAACTCTGTTCTATGTTTCCAAGTATCCTGTAAATGTGTTATTTCACTTTTGTAATTTAAAAAATAAAATAGACCAAAAAAAAAAAAAACCCCACAGGAAACAATAAATAGGACCTGGACAGGTGAAAACAGGGAGAGGACTGTTCAAGCAGTAGAGAAAATACGAGGGAAGTGGTAGTTGCAAGAAGGGACAGGACTGTTTGAAGGACAAGCATCACCCTCGAGTATCAGGCTAAGGCATGAAACCGTGTAGGTGCTTTATTCTGCAAAGACGAGAAAACCTTGTTTTATAAATAACTGAGGCTCCCAGAAGGTTTTTCTCAATAGAGAACAAGATGAGTGAGTTACACTTAAAATAAATAGACTTCCGTTCACATTGCTGCTTACGCCAGCGAAAACTAAAGTTGGGTTCACGATATGAGAATATTTTACTTTAGTTATATTATGACCCATTCGTTCAGTGAATTGATAGCTTGAGTGTCAGGCATGGTGGTTTATGCATATGCTAATTTCTCATTAAATGCTTCCTGAGCCTCCCTCTGTCTTCCCCAGTGCCCTTCTGTGTCTTTCACACTAATCCCCTCTTGTTCCCTAGGTTTACCTAATTTCCAAAATTCTGGCCTTGGCTCACTTTTAATCCCATTTTCCCCCCGTGGTGGTCCCGTCTATACAAATAATTTTAGCTCTTCCCTGTAGATAATTCTACAGGGGTAAGTCATCAACAGTTGGTAAGGAAGTGAAAACCTTGAATTGCAAACAGGGCTTTGAATTTTTTAAATCTTTTAAATGTCCCTGGATCTGTTTCAGTGTCTCATGGTTTATATTCTATGGGAACTGGAATAGAGTTTGTATCCTGCTGCTGATGAAAATTGTGTACATTTTAATTATATTGAATTGGTTCACAGTGCTTTTCACATCTATACAACCTTGCTATCTATCCATCCTGTTAATTTCTGAGAGTTTGATAGTGAAACTTCACCTACAATTCTTAATTTGTCTACTTAAGAGAATAATTGTAATATATAGTGGGACTATATGTAACTCTGTTCTATGTTTCCAAGTATCCTGTAAATGTGTTATTTCACTTTTGTAATTTAAAAAATAAAATAGACCAAAAAAAAAAAAAAACCCCACAGGAAACAATAAATAGGACCTGGACAGGTGAAAACAGGGAGAGGACTGTTCAAGCAGTAGAGAAAATATGAGGGAAGTGGTAGTTGCAAGAAGGGACAGGACTGTTTGAAGGACAAGCATCACCCTCGAGTATCAGGCTAAGGCATGAAACCGTGTAGGTGCTTTATTCTGCAAAGACGAGAAAACCTTGTTTTATAAATAACTGAGGCTCCCAGAAGGTTTTTCTCAATAGAGAACAAGATGAGTGAGTTACACTTAAAAAAGATCCCTGTTACAACACAGGAAAGCTTAACAAAGATCCCTGGGACAACACAGGGAACTTTGGCTGGGAAGAGACAAGAAATAGAAGGAGATAAAGAACAGAGTGATGCAGGTATGAATTAGTGAGAGTTTATTTAGGGAATAACAGCAGGTGTGGAAAATAAAATGCATGTGCTGGCTCAGCTGTTGGCTAAGTATGGTCGCTCGGACGGCATCTAGTCTGCCCGTTGCCTGTTTTTGTAAATAAAGTTTTATTGGAACGCAGCCACATTCACACATTTTCGTATTGTCTGTGGCTTCTTTTGTGCTGAAACAGCAGAGTTGAATGTTATGACAGAGACTGCATGGCCCACAAAGACGAAATTGCTATCTGGAGCTATTCCAAAAAAAGAAATTGCTATCTGGAGCTATTTCAAAAAAGTTTGCCAACTCCTGTTCTAACTCAGAGATGCCAGTGTTGACATAACCTAAAGTCTGGCAAAATGCAAAGGATGGGACAGAGGAAAAGTCAAAAGCAAGTGGACGTTTTGGTTCTGTGTTGACTGTAAGAACAATGGTCTCAAAGGGCACCGTGAGGTCGAGAAGATAAAGACACTGAAGAGAAAGTTGATGCATGCATCTTTGACTAGGAATTTTCAGAAAATAATGGAGAATTAAAAACTATTACTATCTCATCTATTACTGTCTCAACTATGGTCTCAGTTGGACCATCAAGAAGGCTGAGCACCAAAGAACTGATGCTTTCTAGTTGTGGTGCTGAAGACTTAAAAGTCCCTTGGACTGAAAGGAAATCAAACTAGTCAATCCTAAAGGAAATCAACCATGAATATTCATTGGAAGGACTGATGCTGAAGCTCCGATACTTTGGCCAGCTGATGCAAAGAGCTGACTCATTGGGAAAGACTCTGATGCTGGGAAAGATTGAGGGCAGGAGGAGAAGGGGTGATAGAGGATGAGATGGTTGGATGGCATCTTGGACTCAGTGGACATGAGCTTGAGCAAATTCCAGGAGATGGTGGAGGACAGGGAAGTCTGGTGTGTTGCAGTCCATGGGGTCACAAAGAGTCAGACATGACTTCATGACTGAACAGCAACAATAACTATCTCATTTCCAAATATAAGCGATTATTCACAACATTTTGAGCATCAAGAAAAGTTCTAGTGTTGAATCAAGATCCAAGCGGGAGCCTTTTCTGGGGAGTCTGCACTTCCTTGAGGCTCTCCTGATTACCTGCCATGCTTTGCTGGTGTCCTTTTCCTAAACTTTGGTTCTCCAGGTTGGATAACTCACTTCCTGCGCGGCACCTGGGGCATGATGTCATCATTTCAAGTCACCGAAGCAAGGACGGTGAATCCTTGATCCCTGAAGATGGCTTTCATGAAAAGGTTTTAGATAACATTATTGATGACTGAACATAGATTGCTGCTGCTACTGCTAAATCATGTCAGTCATGTCCGACTCTGCACGACCCCATAGAGAGTGTCCGACGTTTAGCGACCCCATGGATTGTAGCCTACGATGTTCTTCCATCCATGGGATTTCCCAGGCAAGAGTACGGGAGTGGGGTGCCATTGCCTTCTCCGGAACATAGATTAGAACAGTTTATTCTCTTAATTCCAAGAGTTTTGTGAACACTATCAATCTGTTAGCACCATGCTTAGAAGTTTTAATCACAGAGCAATATTTCCAGCTCAGCAACTTTTATGATTACTTCCATATTCGTATTGGAGGGCTTCTCTGGTGGTTCAGTGTATAAAGAGCCTTCCAGCAGTGCAGGACAGCCGTGTTTGATCCCTGGCTTGGGAAGATCCCCTGGAGAAGGGAATGGCAACCCACTCTAGTATTCTTGCCTGGAGAATCCCATGGACGGAGGAGCCTGGTGGGCCAGTCCACGGGGTCACAAAGAGGTGGACATGACTGAGTAACACTTGCACTTTCACCGAGTAGCAAGGAATGAGCGAACGCTAGACAGCCTCATAGAGCACACGCTCTTGTCCTTCCGAAACCAGTATCTCCCACATTCATACTGGGGATAATGCCAGCGTCACAGAGGATGACTTGACTCCTTTCTTGACTGTATTTTCTTTTTTTAATATTTTATTTATCTCGTTTTGGCTGCACAGGGCTTTCATCACCGCTCGGGCTCCTCCGCTAGTTTCGGCACGCGGAGGCTCCTCCTGGTGGCCCCGCGTGCGCTGCTCACCGCAGCGGCTCCCCTCGCTGCGAGCTCAGGCCCTAGGGGCCCAGGCACCAGCAGCTGCGGCTCCTGGGCTCAGGAGTCATGTCTCCCGGGTTCTCGAGCTCAGGATCCGCAGTTGTGGGGCACGGGCTTGGTTGCCCCGAGGCACGGGGAATCTTCCTGGCCCGGGAATCGAACCCATGCCCCCTGCGTAGGTAGTTGGATTCTTTACCACTGAGACACCAGGGAATCACGACCATCTTACTTTCTAAAATGCCTCATAAAAGCTGGCCACCTCAGTAAGTTTACATTATGTTATCTTAATGAGAAATGGATTATTGATTATATTTTGAATATCTATTTTTAAGTAGCATGACAATGTTTTCAGACCGATCTTTGCGTGGAGATGAAAGCAACAGAAGCATAAAATCAAGTGGACATGTGCGCCGTGCGGTCCAAGACCTGCTCTTGCTTCTGCCAGCCGAGTCCTCAAGAATAGCTGTTTCTATGTGAAATCATTATCATTGGCACATGTTGTTCCGTACAGTTCTATCCAGAGGTTGCTTTAGTCTTAAACACAAGAAACTTTAGACAGTGAAAGGGAAAAGGAAAGATTATTATTATTGAACATTTGGTTGTGTGTGTGTATGTGTGCGTGTGTGTTAGCAGTGGAAAGAGAAAAAGAAAGCAATTAGGAGAAGTAATGGGGAGTTTTGGTGTCCTCAGCGGTGAATTTCCTTCCCAGGGTCCTTCCTGAGCTTGGGAGGGGTGACTTCTTTCTCACCTCTTTTGAAAGAAGGGGATAGATGCAGGAACGTCAAACCACAGTATACTGAGCTGGAATGACTTGGTGACTTTCTGAATTTGCATTTTTAGCCTCCTGGTTTGACAAACATATTCTTGTACATTTGGGCATTACAAAAAAAAAAAAAAAAGAAGAAAAAGATGAACTCTATCCAGCAGGGGAACCATCTCTGCCGGAATAATGCTAAATTAAGTAAACAGTGTGTAAGGAGAGCTGTTATTACCTGCGCTGTGATCGTGCTCACGCACGCAGTCTGCAGGCTTGTGTGTCTAAATGCTATCATCAATCTTTCAGTCTGTTTTGCTCCTTAAAATTGTAACTAACATCTCTCTAATGGTGAAGGCTGTATCCTCATTTAAATCTTTGAATCTCACCTAAATCTCCAACGTTGAAGGCTTATGTTTTCATTACTTCTTATCTTTGAAGCGATAAGAAACTTGGAATTACAACAGGTCATTTTAAAAAAGATAAAATCCCCTTGCTTGAAAATGAGAGGGGGTTAGTAGAATTCTGCTAGAAGAAGAAACGAAGAAATGCTTGCCTCTGGCGAAGCCTTCCGTTTTTCCTCTGTTTCTTATTAGTCTCATCTCCACCCACGTGACCCTTAGGAGCTTCTGTCCTAGCTTCTTGCACTTAGCTCTGTACCAGAGGAAAGCGAGGACAGCGTTTCGACACAAGTCTGACATTTTCAATTAATCTGCCTTGACTGCACGTTGTTTGTGAATGCATTACCGCAAAGGCAGTTATTTCTACAATCTGAGAGAAAGTCTCTTAAAAGCAAAAATATGAGTTAGTAGATAATACCCTGTCCTTATGAATATATTGTATTCTTGCCTGGAGAATCCCATGGACGGAGGAGCCTGGAAGGCTGCAGTCATGAGGTCGCACAGAGTCGGACACGACTGAGCGACTTCACTTTCAGTTTTCGCTTTCATGCACTGGAGAAGGAAATGGCACCCCACTCCAGTGTTCTTGCCTGGAGAATCCCAGGGACGGGGGAGCCTGGTGGGCTGCCGTCTGTGGGGTCGCACAGAGTCGGACACGACTGAAGCGACTTAGCAGCAGCAGCAGCATGCATATATTGAATAACTCTTGTCTCCACACATCCATACCTATTTTAGAATAACTTAGACACTGATATCTCCTACTTACTTCTCTAGGGAGATACAGGGCACATTAGAAGACCACAGGCTTGTGTTCAATAGAACTGAGGTGAATCCTGGCTTTGGGATTTATTAAATGTGTTATATTTGAGGGTCACTGCCCATAGGAAATTCAAACTTCCTGTGTGAAAAGCTGAATTCAGATCTGTATCTCAAGGCCTGTTCCTCCCTCCTTGGTCCTTGCCTCCTCCAGCCACTGTGACTCCGATGAGGAGGCGGTGAGTCCCGTGGGCTTCCCCTTCCCTGGTCCTCCGTGGCTTTCCCACGCTTGTGTCCTGCTGGTCTCCTCAGCCGCCACGCCCCTTACTCTTTCTCAGTTTAGACCCTGCTTCGTGCCCTGCAGACTGCCTTCTCACGGCAGTCCAGCTTAACCATGGAGCCGTCCTTTACAGTGCTGCTGCGGCGCTTTCTCTGCAGCGCCAGCCTGATCCTTGTCTTCCCCAGTCAGCCAGCCGGGGCCCTTCGACTGCCTGGGACCCCTGCGAGGCGGCCCAGCACATGGCCCCCACGTGCCTCTGGCTGCAGGCTCTGGCCACTTAGCCGTGTGTAGTGGGCTCCAGCCACTCTTGCTTTTCTGAACAGGCTGAGGTCTTTCATGCCGACAGCCCTTTCTTCACACTCTTCCTCTGTTGTGAACAGCTCTTCCTTGCAATGTCTTTCGGAAATAAACGACACACCCACAAACAAAATTGAAGCAGCTAAGAACAAAACTTTGGCTATTTAGCTTTAGTGTTGAGTTTCTTCTGACCTCCTCTCTGCTAATATATATACACGCATACTGTGTATATTATATTTATATTCATGTGTGTGTGTGTTAGTTGCTCAGTCTGACTCTTTGCGACCCCAGGGACCACAGCCCACCAGGCTCCTCTGTCCATGGAGATTCTCCAGGAAAGATACTGGAGTGGGTCGCCATTCCCTTCTCCAGGGAATCTTCTCGACCCAGGGATTGAGCCTTGGTCTCCTGCATTTCAGGGAGATTCTTTACCATCTTGGCTATTTGTGTTTAAATATTTATATACATGTATGACTAAGATACATCAGAAAGCATTGGTCTCCCACTTTTTCCTGAACTCCTTGTCCTTGGGCTTAAAATAGCATCTTTTCTATTATCTTGGCACCTGTCTCCCCGTTGCTTACCTATTCTCCTTACAGTGTGTAGTCCTGCGTTTCCCTCATGCCCAGATCCCATCTCACTGACTGTCGCAGTACAGTCTATACTGCAGCTGCCATCGTAGTTCTGGAAGCAGTCACTCCACAGATGCCATTTCTTCATTAAAAAACAAAACAAAACAAGGGCTCAGCTCTCTTATCCGATGTTGCTTATGCCCACATTTGCTCCTCCCTTACCTATAGTTGCTAATGATACTACAGCATTTAACCTCTGAAATCTCATTATGTCTGTGTTTTCATAGCACACCCTACCACCTCTACTTATCTTTTACTGGGAAACGCATGCACTGTACATTTGTCTTACATAAACATTTTGCGAAGCAAACTCTTCATAGGAACTGTAGTAGTTATTTGAGGAGACTTAAGCACCACAGAGAGATTTCTGTATCCCATCTCATTCCAGATACAGACACTGCACTTGGGACCACATGCTGCCTCTGAGAAGGAGGCTGCCGATTCACCCAGTCCATGTGTGGCTTCCACATGAGAGAGGATGGTTGCCCTAAGCACCCGCGCTGGCTCACGGAATGCAGGCATAGCCAAGCTGATGTCAGTGAGTTAGAGCTAGGGTGGTGGAGTGTGGTCATTGAACAGAGCAAATGGCGTTGCTGTGAAAGAGAGGCAGTCGGGGCCCTTTCCTAAATTAAACTTCAATCCTAGTTTCATTGGTTTCCAGCTGCTTCATTACCGCGAAACCCTTGATGTGCTAGAGTGTAACATCACTACTCTTACTAGTGGCCAGTTTTACCAAGGGTGGACGGGGGCGAGGTGGTAGCCCCTGTAGAGTAGGAAAGCGAGATATCTAGTGTACAGAATATGGATCGAGATTGTCTGGACCACTTCCTGTTAGATAGGAAACATCTGAAGATCCCACTCACCTGTTCCCCCGCCCCCGTTATCCTGGTGGGTTTCATAAGCCGTGTCACAGAAATTATTTGACAGTGCAGCTTTTAGCAATTGCTCCAGCAGGCCTTTTAAAGCATGCTATATAGAACCCTGTTTTATGGAACCAGTAGTGCCACACAGATCATGGAAGCCAGTCCTCCTGAGAGATTTCTAAGAGCTTCTGAATGGTCTGCAGAGAACTGACATGCAGCCAAAAAACAAATCTAGGGGCAAAAAGAGTCCCGTCAGTATTAAGTCATCCACACTCAGTGTTGTCTCTCTCTGACTTTGTTACACTTTTAGCACATCAGAAGCTGTGTTGTAATAGCTCAACAGACTATTTATACATGAGTCTCCACTACACCTAGGTGCATTGGTTAATTTTTCTTTTGAGAATCATGAATGACAGATTATCCCGGGACAAGAACTTGGGTACACTGTTGGTTGTCACCATGTCCTTAGAAATGGCAGCAGTAAGAATGTTTGCAGGCACCAAGTTGCATGTACTGAGCTAAACGTGCAGTCGTAACTGGCCCTCAGATAGAACTGGAATATAACTGTCATAGGTCAGCAGGTCTCCGACAGCGACATCTGTGGTAACAGGTCCCCTTTCGGCTTAGGAAGGTCTGTGGTGAAATCTCGCTATTGTTCTTTGTTGAAAAAGGGTGTGATGCGCTGTTCGTGAAGAGGGGAAGGGGTGCTCGCTCCATTTGAGAGCCGCCCCATTCACTGAAAGGGGTTTTCCCGGTCCTCACTGCCGTCCTGTGTCTTCATGCGCCTCGCTCGTCCACGCTCGTGGAACAGCCCAGGGCAGCAGCCACGTCTGGTCTGGGGCGGAGATCTCGCTGTACATGGCTCGTGCCCTCTGCCCAGCCCTGAAGCGTCCATCTTCCTGTGTCTGTGCGGAGGCTCACGGCCTCTGGGGCTGAACCGGTGGGGTCAAATCATGTTCTCACCATTTACTGTAATTAACTCCAACCACCCGTCTGTTGCAAGCCCTGGTGCAGCCAACACAAGCAAGAGGAGGCCAAGAAGAAATTTCTCCTCATTATTAAACGTAAGCCTGAGCACTTGTCTGTCTGTAAAAACAGAGCAGAGGGAGGAAAACTGAAACCAGTGCTCGGGGCCTGAGGTTTCATAAATGTCAGGGAGCGTCAAGTCTGTTTGGATTGCAAATTATCGCTGGCTGACGGTTTCACCGTTTTACAACTGGAGATTGCTGTCACGGAGGTGGGCCCGTGGTGGCGATGGGGGCTGTCACGTCACAACCAGAGGGGTCAGAAGTTACCGAATCCTGTAACAATCATGGAACGCTACAAGAGGGGCTTTGGTGTTGGCTAAATTCAGTCTTTCCTTAATGCACATCTCAAGAAACAGCCCACAACACGCCACTCTTCCCACTGGGTCTGCTGAAGCGCTGGGTTTGCCAGAGATCGAGACCTCATTCCTCTCGTTTATGCGTTTTAAACTCCACTACCTCCCTCTTGTCTGCTCAGATGCTTTGAACATCTGAGAGCGATGAAGACGCCTAAATGTTTCAAGGCGAATTAACACCTGACTACGTATCCGGGAGAAACGCACACCGGTCATTTGAGCAGCGGTTAAGACCATTTTTCAGATGGATTAAATGCATGGGCAATTACTGATTCAAACAAGACCTAAGGCATGGGCATTCCAGCACCGTACCTGGGGGGACATGGGGTAGCCACTTTCCGTTGGTGGAAACGCTTTTCACATTGTGAAAAGTGTATACACGCTTCTCGGTGCTTCTCCTGAAGTTTATTGATATTTCTCATCCCTTTTTCTCCTGACCAGCGCATACTGAGAAGCCTCCCTGCCACAGGTACTGGGTTAGAGACACTGAAAACCAAGAAAGTGATGCTCCCTGTCCTCGCTAAACTCAGACCAAGCGTTATTAATTGAACCAACGTTCTTTTAGTCTAAAGTAACTGAAAAATCCTTCAAGCTAACTGAAGACCAACAGGAGAAACTTGCTGTAAGGTAGGGGGGTTCCTGTGGCTCTAAGAGAAAGAAACACAGCAGGATCACGTGGCAACCTGGACCGAGGCACCAAGAAGCTGTCGAAAACAGCGCTCCTCTCTGCCTCCCTCCAGCTGCTGCGGCTCTTCCTCCTCTTCCAGGGGGCTTTCTTCTCGCTCTTGGCTTTCTAGGACTTTGCTGTCTTTTCTGAACTGGTGCGTAGATTCAAATAGGGCCTTCTCAGGCAAATTGTCCATGTCAGTTACCCAGTGGAACTTCCCAATCCAGTTACCAGCTCTTGCGAGCCTTAGCTCAGAATTTATGCAGAGAAGTGGACTGGTCCAGCTCGGGCCAATCATGTGTCTTTACTGGCTGATGCTCATTACGAGGGGGCTTCCCAGATGGCTCAGTGGTAGAGCCTCCTCCTGCTAATGCAGATGTGGGTTTGATCCCTGTGTCAGGAAGATCCGCTGGAGGAGGGCATGGTAACTCACTCCAGTATCCTTGCGTGGGAAATCCCATGGACAGAGGAGCCTGGAGGGCTGCAGTCCATGGGTCACAGAAGAGTCGGACAGGACGGGGTAGCTGCAGGCCAGACACAGAAGCACCAAGACACACCGGTGAATTTCCTGAGCTCTGTGCAGGCTTCTGGCCCCATGGTGTGTCATGATTTCCTTATGATTGTTAGTCAATTACTCCTCAGGTGGCAGCGAAACATGCCCCAGCTGCAAGAGGAAGCCCACAAGGGGGCAAAGAGAGACAGGCTCCGGCAGCCGAAGTGGGCAGTGTGTGCTGACGTGAGAAGGACGCAGACAGCGTCTGCTCCACAGGCGCAGAGATGCGGGCGAGGTCTCACTAAATGAGCAGACACGTGGACCCGAGAGACAGCGGCCGGGAGTTTTGGGGAAAACGTTCACAGGTCCATGTTCGGAACCATGTTGTCTCGTTGAACACTCACCAGACGATCCCAGTGAGGAACCTGATGGAAACACAATGAGTTACTCGTGACTCTATGGAGAAAGAAGATAAGGAGTGACCACACTGTCGGCCTCGGTGCCTGACTGTCGGGAGAACACAGCTGTCAGACAGATGTGGAACTCGGGCCACCACTCGGTGACTCCTTGCAGGACGAGGGCAGGCCCCAGAACTCAGGGTGTGGGCTGCGGGGCCAGGCTGTCACACCCAGGAAATCGGTGCACACGAGCTGTGCCTCAGTGACGCGTGAGCCCCAGATCTCAGCCTTTCCGACCACGCTTTTCTCAGGATGCCATTGTCCCCAGAGGCCTTCAGACTTTCAGTTACAGTATCGACATTCTTTTGTGAACAGCTGTCCCTTCTCTTCCTTCTGCTTCCACTTCAAAGAGCCACTCCACATCCAAACTCTTCATGCCGTTTTACTCTTCCCTGACACACTCTGCTCTCTGCCATTGCCTTACCATGGTCCTCCCTTCTGTGCACGTCATAAACCTATTTTACCTGTGTTATGTAATAAGCTCTTTTGTAGTTGATTCTGACTATGCGCCCACTGTAAACTTCTTGAGGACAGAAGTGTACCTTAGATACCATCTTATCAGTCATATTTAAAAAGCACAGTTCAGTTCAGTTCAGTCACTCAGTCGTGTCCTACTCTTTGCAACCCCATGAATCGCAGCACGCCAGGCCTCCCTGTCCATCACCAACTCCCGAAGTTCACTCAGACTCACGTCCATTGAGTCAGTGATGCCATCCAGCCATCTCATCCTCTGTCATCCCCTTCTCCTCCTGCCCCTAATCCCTCCTAGCATCAGAGTCTTTTCCAATGAGTCAACTCTTCGCATGAGGTGGCCAAAGTACTGGAGTTTCAGCTTCAGCAGAATGGACTGGTTGGATCTCCTTGCAGTCCAAGGGACTCTCAAGAGTCTTCTCCAACACCACAGTTCAAAAGCATCAATTCTTCAGCGCTCAGCCTTCTTCACAGTCCAACTCTCACATCCATACATGACCACTGGAAAAACCATAGCCTTGACTAGACAGACCTTTGTTGACAAAGTAATGTCTCTGCTTTTCAATATGCTGTTTAGGTTGGTCATAACTTTCCTTCCAAGGAGTAAGCATCTTTTAATTTCATGGCTCCAGTCACCATCTGCAGTGATTTTGGAGACCCCCAAAATAAAGTCTGACACTGTTTCCACTGTTTCCCCATCTATTTCCCATGAAGTGATGGGACTGGATGCCATTCTTCCAAGGAGTAAGCATCTTTTAATTTCATGGCTCCAGTCACCATCTGCAGTGATTTTGGAGACCCCCAAAATAAAGTCTGACACTGTTTCCACTGTTTCCCCATCTATTTCCCATGAAGTGATGGGACTGGATGCCATGATCTTCATTTTCTGAATGTTGAGCTTTAAGCCAACTTTTTCAGTCTCCTCTTTCACTTTCATCAAGAGGCTTTTTAGCTCCTCTTCACTTTCTGCCATAAGGGTAGTGTCATCTGCATATCTGAGCACACAGAATATATGCCAAATATTTGTTATATAATGAGTACAGTTTTAATAGCAATCTATTTGATGTCTAGAGTAGATAATTTTTATTCCTAAATAGGCTGCATAAATCTTACAGTAAACATGGTGGAAAGGCGTAGGGGATGTGTGTGTATAACAGACACTGGCACTTTCTTTCAAAGTGGACGCCTGTCAGAATAAGATGAAGTTTTCCATCTCAGCTTCTTCACTTGGCAACAGTGCTACGTGTCAGTTCATATGACAAGACCTATGTCTTGTCCCCTAATTCTGCATATAGATATTATAGATATATCTTTATCCTTACAGGAAATGAGAAATAACAAACCTCAATTCTCTTTTCTTGTGTCGCTGTACCATTTTTTGTCCTGGAATGTTTTAGTATTTGTTGCTTCTTTAGTGAAAGCATTTTGCAGTTTATCAAGATGTCACAATTAGTACAGCAAACTAAACTGCGTTTTCCAACAAACATAGTAGAAAAATAATGCAGACAACTCGAGATTTACATACTTGTACATTTAAAAACCCTTGTTTTCGGATGCCACGGGAGCAGTGGTCCACAAATGCCATCCTGCAACTTGCGTCTGGCGGGAGAAGCAGCCAGATGGTGGCACTGGGGCGCGAGCGCACAGTGGCGATGAGCGCCTGCGGGCCAGGCACGCTGTGCTGTGATGATGCGAAGCTGGGTCTGTGTCAGAGAAGCTGGAGAAGCTTCCCTGAGACAGTGAGGGCGCAGAGGTTGGAGCCACAGTGTTCCACGCGTAGTCCCTGGAGCTGAGTCAGCACCCCCTGGGCTTGTGAGAAATGCATACGCTCAGGCCCCACCCCAGACTTACTGAATGGGACATGAGTGAGAGCGGGGCCCAGGAATCGCTGTCTCAGCAAGTTACCTAGAGGACTCTCATGGCATGCACGTTGGAGAAAGCGCCGGTGTAGAGGCCAAGGAGGGGTCTACTGTACTCCCTTTCAGTTTCTGCCAGAGATTTGAGGGTGATTCCCAAGAGATCAAAGCACTGCCTACCTTCTGGAGCACAGGAAAACTCCTCTGAAATCAGAGGGCACACCCTCCGTTGCTGAGACGGCAGAGAAGTCGCCGTGCTGGTGCCGCTAAGCAGCCCACGTGCTCTTCCCGCCTCGGAAGGCAGCAGGGACTAGAGGAAAAAGTCCAGAAGCACGGGTGGAAAGGCCAAGCAGGAGCTGATGAGGCGATGCGGCTGAAACACAGGGGAGATGCTGGGGGCGCAGGTTACGCACACAGAGCCTGGCAGGCGCTATGGGGGTTTGGGTCTATCTGCTGAGTCGAATAGGAAGCCACCGACTGTTTTCAAATAAATGGCTCGAGGTGGGTGTAGGTGCAGAGGCGAGGCGAGGTTATTTGATTCTACCTGCACTTCAGAAGACCCTTCTGGCTGCTGTAGTCAAGGATGTGGTGAGACCAGCTACGTCTCTCGGTTGTCTGGCTGAGAGGTGCTGGTCACTGGGCCAAGAAGGAATGCAGAAGAAAACTGTCAGGTGTCCTCAGAGACATTTTGGAAAAAAAATTCAAAAGGCCTGAAAACCTAGACCTGTGAAAACATAACTCCTTCAGTTATTACCGTGAAGTTTATACCTTCAAATTTCTACTTGAGTTTATGGAATGTTTGTTTCATTATTAAGACTATATGTATGTATGTATGTCAGAAATTAGTGAGTGTCACTCACCCCTCTGGAACATCTACAGTGAAAAAATGTAGCCCGTACGCAAGTTACTCTCACGACTCCTTCTTAACCTTTTCAGCGGTTAGATATTTTCCCCTCAGATAAAGGACATATATTAGCTCAAGAGTTTCTCTGAAAATACAAGGCACCAATTTATCAGTCTTGTTGGAGCCCGTTGGTGCAGCCGTTTTGCACAGGAGCGAGGCCCTCTCGGGAAGGTCATAAACGTTCATTTGAAGCTGCTCAGAGCCCCTGAGTGTGCTCCCAAGATCAGTTTCACAGATCCCAGCCATCAGTCCAGCCAGTTGCTCAGTTGATCTGAACACGGTTCAGGAGTCGAGTCAGTAATAAAACTGAGGTTAAGCAGAGCAAATCCATTACTGCCTCTGGAGAAAACAAAAACAAAAGCAAAAATCACGACCCTGCAGAGTTTTGTTTCAGCTACGGTAGATGGGTTTCTTGCCCTAAGGCAGCACACGCGGGCAACAGGCGGTGGGGCCGTTGAACCCTCTTACAGGGAGAGTATGGGCCAGAGCTGGTTTAAGGGGCTTTTACCGAACGTCTGCTGCAGGTAAGACATGAGTCGGGCTGGCTGGCTTTGAGAGAACCGAGCACCTTTCCTGCCTTCACGTGGCTGGTGGTCCGGCTCCATGTGCGTACATGCTCGATCACTCAGTCACGTCTGACTCCTTGTGACTCCATCAAATGTAGCCCACCAGGCTCCTCCATCCATGGGATTCGCCAGGCACGAATACTGGAGTGGGTCGCCATTTCCTTCTCCAGGCAATCTTCCCAACTCCAGGGATCAAACCCATATCTCCTGCTTGGCAGGCAGATTCTTTACCCCTGAGCCCCCTAGGAAGCCCAGTCTGGTTAAATGGATGAACATAAGTGGGTGAAAGCAATGAAGTCGCAGGGGCTGCAAATATCTGTGTACAGATGTTCACCCTCCCTGGAGCTGGAGATCAGTTCACGAGGAAGGTAATTTTGTGTGACTCTTACAAGCTGCATATTTGACAGCTGAAGGCAGTGTGAGCTGCGATCCATGCCAGAAAGACTGGGTCAGCGTGGTGGACATTTCCGCAGGACCCAGGCCGTCCTTGCCGTCTGGGAGGCTCCCATTTCCCAGTTTTGTGTCGTTTTATGTTGTGTTGCGAGTGATCAGGGGACATCGTTGCTGTCCTCTTGGTCTTCAGAGTTCAGAATTGGTTTTATCTCTATAGTCACATGGGCACGCAGCGGTCATTGCGCTCTTATAATTTGTTGGACGACTCCTTTTGCTTTGGCACAGAAAGAACACGGAGCACAAGAAGACTGACACGGAGAACACGCACCCGTGGTCACTGGGGGGCTGTTGCCTGAGTGCATTTGCAGGGCACGTGCACTCCTAAACACGGCACTTGGTTTCAACATGCGTTCAGTCCTGTAATTCCATCTTGCAGTGTGTCCAATTTTTTGGAAGCAAAACTTCTCATGCCCACCTAACTCTATAGCATGCTCTTTGCTTTATAAACAGTATAAGACAAGAAGAAGGTGTATGTTGCAGTGGAAACATGTCTATATTTCCTACCATGCACGTAAAGTGGTAAATTTCAAAGCCATAACTAAAGATTTCACACCAATCATCTTCCAGGAAGGCCCCTCCACTTCCCCCATGGCAAGGAAAAATAGCCAAGTTTCTCTTGTTCAGTATCTTGAAATGGGCTCCCTTTTGATCCCATGGTATGTAACTCTAATGCTTGTGGAATATTGCTTACCTTGCCAAGCAGTCATGCATAGCGAGCTGACTGTATGGTGTGGAGGCCTTATGTCAGGAGGGTGCCCAGTAAGTCTCCTCTCTGACTCCCTTTCTTTTCCTTGTAACCTCCTCTTATACCCGAATGTCCCCCAAGAAATAGACTCCTTTTCTTTCCTGACCAGAACTGGTATTGCACAGACTTTCTTTTTCCAAGTCAATAATTTAAAAGTTTTAGTAAAACAAAAATGTCTCTGATCCCATTTTATTCGAGGCAGTCAGTAAGAAGGAAGAGAGGTGAAGAAGAAAGGAAGAAAAGGGAGAGACTACCATATAGTGAACAAACACCATGAAAAACCCTTTCCATCAGTTGCATCTTCCTATTTGTACCTCCCTTGTGAGGTTTTGGTCAGTTTTGTCAATGAATAAGGGAAGCTCAGAATGGTTAAGCCAGTTAGTCAAATAGAAAGCTGTTGCTTATAACAGACAGTTTTTAGAAGACAGACAAATGGTAGGTGGGTACGTAGGTAGATAAGTGGATGGAGAGATAGGTGGATGGCTGGATGGGTAGATGGTTAGATGGATGGGTGGATGGATAGATGGGTGGATGGATAGATAGGCGGAGGGGTGGATAGATGGATCAGAGGACTGGAGCATTGGCAGGAGCTCTGGTTGTGTAGGGAAGCAGCTGCTGCTGGAGATCATGGGCTGAAGGAGGATGGGGTGGAGGAAGTACCGCCACCTTCCTCTCCTCCATTTCGACACCATCTTCACAGAAGCATCCAGAAACCATCTAACCATGGGTGTGGTTCCCAGGAGGTCACCTCCTAAGGAACAGAGCAGGGTGCAGAAGGGCTGAAAATGGATCTGGAGTGAGCTGGGGATGGAAGATTGCTTGTCCAAGGGCCCACCAAAAGCCCAGCTCTCATCTCAGTACTAGGGACAGAGGAAAGAACAGAGCGGGGAAACGCTGGGCACTCAAGGAGCTGATGGTCTCAGGCAGGAGAGAGACACGATGGGAAAGAGACTGGTGATGGAGAGTTAGAGTCTGTTCCATGCTGATCATTACTAAGAGACAGCACTGGAGCTGGAGGGTTAGGGACAGGGGAGCAGAGGTTAGAGAGAGGGGCCAGAAGTGCCTCCCTCCCCTGAGAAGGCAGTCTTGCTAGATATGGCATGCTAGGGAAAGTCACTCATCACGTCTCACTCTCTGCATCCCCATGGACTACACAGTCCACGGAGTTCTCCAAGCCAGAGTACTGGAGTGGGTAGCCTTTCCCTTCTCCAGGGGATCTTCCCAACCCAAGGATTGAACCCAGGTCTCCCACATTGCAGGCAGATTCTTTACCAGCTGAGACACAAGAGAAGCCCAAGAATACTGGAGTGGGCAGCCTTTCCCTTCTCCAGGGGATCTTCCCAACCCAGGGATTGAACTGGGGTGCCCTGCATTGCAGGTGGATTCTTTACCAACTGAGCCATCAGGGAAGCCCAGCATTGTTGGAAAGACCCAGTAGGAAGGAGGGACTAAGCCAGGCTGGGAAGGGGTGCCACAGAGGGAAGAGCAGGTGTGGAAGTCAGGAGCCTGGCATGGGAGTGTGGCTGGAGAGGACCCACCAGGGTGATGAAATCAGAGCTTGACTCACAGCTTCCTTCTCCATGTCGCGGCTTCTCCTCTGTTTTGTCTGTGACCAGACGCTGTGGACAGGAAGCAAGAGGCTGAGAGAGAGAGAGGGAGCTGGAAAACTCGCAGTGACTCATCCGGCACCATCCAGGGAGGGCCAGCTCTTCGGTCCAGGTCTATGAACAGCATGCCTTCCTGTTTATAGGTTGGTTATTGTGGGGTGTGGTGTGCATTCCTGTTAAAGTCAGCCACTATGACTTTAACATCAGGACCCACGATGGAGCGTGGCGACCGTGACAGGACACTTTAGGAGGGACTGTGGTGTTATTCACAGTTGCCCAGAAGAGGCCATGGGGTCAGAGGGCACTTGACGCCACTTATCCTGTACCCTGGGCCCTTGAGGTCTTCCTGATCCTTTAAAATAGAGTTTAGCTCTAAACTATAAATACATGTATGGTCTTCTCATGACTAATCACCCTTCACCTCTCACTTGGATATAATGTGTGTGTGTGTATACTCCACGTGTATATATGTGCACACATATATGTGTGTGTATGGGATTCCCAGGTGGCTCAGTGGTAAAGAGTATGCCTGCCAGTACAGGAGACACAAGAGAGGTGGGTTTAATCCCTGGGTTGGGAAGATCCCCTGGAGAAGGAAATGGCAACTTGTTCCAGTACTCTTGCCTGAAAAATCCCATAGACAGAGGAGCCTTATGGGCTACAGTCCATGGAGTCGCAAAGAGTCGGACATGACTGAGCACACACGTGTGTATGTATATGTGTACATGTACATATGAGTACTTATGTATCTATATGCGTGTGTGTTTATAGATATACATAAAATAGATACGCAGAGATAGCTAGCCATCTCTTTATGTTTGTACATAAATGTCCT
>SJYC01088337.1:0-25930 GCA_006408675.1 Madoqua kirkii
TGGGGTGCCCTGCATTGCAGGTGGATTCTTTACCAACTGAGCCATCAGGGAAGCCCAGCATTGTTGGAAAGACCCAGTAGGAAGGAGGGACTAAGCCAGGCTGGGAAGGGGTGCCACAGAGGGAAGAGCAGGTGTGGAAGTCAGGAGCCTGGCATGGGAGTGTGGCTGGAGAGGACCCACCAGGGTGATGAAATCAGAGCTTGACTCACAGCTTCCTTCTCCATGTCGCGGCTTCTCCTCTGTTTTGTCTGTGACCAGACGCTGTGGACAGGAAGCAAGAGGCTGAGAGAGAGAGAGGGAGCTGGAAAACTCGCAGTGACTCATCCGGCACCATCCAGGGAGGGCCAGCTCTTCGGTCCAGGTCTATGAACAGCATGCCTTCCTGTTTATAGGTTGGTTATTGTGGGGTGTGGTGTGCATTCCTGTTAAAGTCAGCCACTATGACTTTAACATCAGGACCCACGATGGAGCGTGGCGACCGTGACAGGACACTTTAGGAGGGACTGTGGTGTTATTCACAGTTGCCCAGAAGAGGCCATGGGGTCAGAGGGCACTTGACGCCACTTATCCTGTACCCTGGGCCCTTGAGGTCTTCCTGATCCTTTAAAATAGAGTTTAGCTCTAAACTATAAATACATGTATGGTCTTCTCATGACTAATCACCCTTCACCTCTCACTTGGATATAATGTGTGTGTGTGTATACTCCACGTGTATATATGTGCACACATATATGTGTGTGTATGGGATTCCCAGGTGGCTCAGTGGTAAAGAGTATGCCTGCCAGTACAGGAGACACAAGAGAGGTGGGTTTAATCCCTGGGTTGGGAAGATCCCCTGGAGAAGGAAATGGCAACTTGTTCCAGTACTCTTGCCTGAAAAATCCCATAGACAGAGGAGCCTTATGGGCTACAGTCCATGGAGTCGCAAAGAGTCGGACATGACTGAGCACACACGTGTGTATGATATGTGTACATGTACATATGAGTACTTATGTATCTATATGCGTGTGTGTTTATAGATATACATAAAATAGATACGCAGAGATAGCTAGCCATCTCTTTATGTTTGTACATAAATGTCCTTCTCAGCCCTTTCTACCCCTGACAAAGCACCGTTTGACTGTAAACGTTTCACAGCTCAGATCCCCCTCCTCAGTGACATGTTCCACATAAATCCAAGAGGTCCCAACCAGACCCATGGATGTGAGCACGCAGCACTCAGGTCGCCAGCTGCTGGTGCTGCCTTGTAGCTCGTCTTTTTACAGGTCAGTGATCTCAGCTGGATCGGGAGCTTCTTATGGCCAAAGGTGCGTTGCACTCTTTCAGATCCCTGTCTTAACAGAGGGGGTGTTGGTTGGTAGTTGGTTATAGCAAACTCTTTTTAAAGTTAACTGATACATAAATAGATAGGTATGTAGATACATAACCATGCACACATACGTAGAATGAGCAAGCCTTAGGTCATCACATTCTTTCGATCCCTTTCTTAACAGAGGGTCTGGTTGACTGTAGTTGATTATAGCAAGCTGTTTTTAGAGATAGCTGATAGATACATACCTACATACATGAAATGAGCAAGGCTTAGGGGATGCAGTGGTAAAGAATCCACCTACCAGTGCAGGGGACACCAGGGGCATGGGTTCAATCCCTGGGTCAGGAAGATCCCCTGGAAGAGGAAATGGCAACCCACTCCTGCATTCTGGCCTGAAGAGTTCCGTGGACAGGGGAGCCTGGAGGACTACAGGCCATAGAGTTGCAAAGAGTTGGACACGACTAGACGACTGAGCACACACACACATGTGCGTGTGTGTCTGTGTGTACACATGTGTACATGTACATGTGTGCATGTAAATATGCACAGCCTGCCTTAACCCAAGTGTGCGGGATGGTGCCCTCGACAGAGTACTGAGAGGATATACCAGGAGGATCACGGACAGTGGCATGAACCTGCTCTACATCTGCTTTACTGGAAGATGCCGGAGAGCTGACACCGGGCAGCTTTGCTGCTGACAATCCCAGAAACAGGGGCGCCTGGTGGGCTGCCATTTGTGGGGTCGCACAGAGTCGGACACGACTGAAGCGACTTAGCAGCAGCCGCAGCATAGGAGCGGTCATGGATACCCAGCTTCCCTCCAATCCTGTGGCCTTGCTGAGCTGGTCATCTGGGAGGTCCTTGTGACTGTATCTTATCTCTATTTGAGAGTCATAAAGATGAGTAACTAAAATGTGGTTAATAAACGCCATCTGGGTATTTTCTAGGTGAATAAACACACCGATTTTTTCCTACTGTTTTTTCATGTGGAAATGATGAATAGGACTCACAACTCTTGTTTTCATTATAAGTAGAAAAGTAGAAATAATATCAAGTTATGATACTTGAGGTTGTTCTAAAGTGCTTCAGAGACACTCTGAAAGTTTCAAATAATTATAGCTCCAGTTAAAATTTTATGGCTGCCTGTGGACTTTCATGATCAAAGAAAAAGTAAACAGAGAACACTTTTAGGCTGAAAGATATTCAGACCCTCATGGATTTTCTTTTTGGCCCTTTTCTATTCTTTAAAAGAGTGATTAATAATTTCACAATATAAAGGCACCCACATTTGGGATTAAGTAATGAAAGAAATTAATTCCTGAATCCAATCTTTGTGCACCCCAGGCGGGCTGCGTAATATATTATCTTAGTGATTAAAAATACAAGCTAGATATAAGAAGTCTTCAAAAACCATGAGTTACTACTTTAATTCCAATCTGTTTCATATGTTTCAATGCTGCATTTTTTTCTTTTGCTAAAAAGTTCATTATTAGTACAAGTAGTGACATTTGAAAAGAACTATAGATCAGATTTTAGTACTGTAAATATTAACATTCTTATCATAATAATTCTATTATAGTAATACATTTGAATAGCCTTGGTTTTTTGAAATAACAAACTGGATATGAGTTAAATGAAAGCATGTCTTTTCAAACAGCTAAGAAAAAAAGGCTGCATACCATATACACACGCACACATATGTGTGCGTGTGTGCGTGCACACGTGTTCATGATTATGTCTTTATATATACGTGTGTGTAAAGGCACACTTATATGCATGTGTGTAACACATAACAAATATAAACATGTGAAAACAGATTTTATGTCTACGTATACAGTGTACATGTATGTACATGTGAATATACATCTATATGCATATTTTACCATTTGCTTTATCACTAAAACATGTTTGACATTTTTCATGTTTTATATAAAAATGTTTACATTTGGGGAATCTGAGTGAATAATGTCTAAGACTCTTTTGCACTGTTTTGAAGCTTTTCGATATGTCTATAATCACTTTAAAAGTCAAAGCCTTTTAAAACCTCCTTGTAAGTGTTGCATTCTACCATGTGAGCTGAAATCATATGTGGGAGATTCATTCTGAATATGAAGGTTTCACCTCATGCTGAGGAAAATTGTGGTTTTGATACGTATAAATATATCTATGTATTTGTTTACTCATATAGACATAAAGTGAAAGTGAAGTCACTCAGTTGTGTCCGACCTTGCGACCCTGTGGACTGTGGCCCGCCAGGCTCCTCCATCCATGGGATTCTCCAGGCAAGAGTACTGGAGTGGGTGCCATTTCCTTCTCCAGGGGATCTTCCCGACCCAGGGATCGAACCCACATCTCCCGCATTGCAGGCAGACACTTTAACCTCTGAACCTTCTGATCTGGAGTGGGTGCACTCATTTTTTAATTGAGGTAAAACTCATAGGACAGAATTACCCTTTTTAGTTATATAATACAGTGGTATATAATATATAAAATGTTGCACAACCACAGCGCCTATCAGGTTCTAAACAAGTTTATCACCTCTCCCCTAAAAAAAAAAATACTCCCGTTAAACAGTCGCCCTTGCGCTGCTGGTGGGCACCCATCTCCCTCTGCCTCGCGCGTTTGCCTGCGCTGGACGGCTCGTGGCGATGGGCTGCTGCGCGCCGGCCTCTGGCCCCTCCCGCGGTGGTGAGCCCGCCTGTGCTGCGGCCGCCGGCGCCGGCTGCACAGCCTTCCATCGTGTGCGTTGCAGCAGCGTTAACCTCTCGCCCGCCGGGGGCTGCCTAGTGCTTCGCCGCCAGGTATCGTGACCTGCGCTGCGACAGGCACACGGGCATCTGTGTGAGAACCACTTTTCAATTCCTTGGTGTATAAGCCTAAACATGGATTTGCTGGGTTACATGTAAATTCCATCTTTAACTTCTTAAGAACCTGCCAAACTGTTTTCTTATTCCTGTCTAATGTTACGGGCAGGATGCATGAACTCGTGATGCTGAGACAGTCTCTGATTTTAAGCGGTTGGTTTCAGAAGAGTCCTGAGGAATCGTGCTTAGAGGAACACGGATATTTAGAAGCAGGTGAAGTAATGAGAAGACTGGCGAAGAGATTGGAGGCGGAAGAGGTCTTGGAGTTTTAAGAGTCGAGGAAGGAGAGGATTTCAAAGACAAGAGAAGAATTGGTCAGAGGGAAGGCAGTAGCTTTAGAAACTGGATTTTTTTTTTTTAATGTATTCAAATGATTCTATGAGAGGAACTGGGAGGTGCAGGTTTGATCCTGGGTTGAAAAGATTCCTGGAGAAGGACCTGGCAAGCCATGCCAGTCGTCTTGCCTGGAGAATCCCATGGACAGAGGAGCCTGGCGGGCTGCAGGCCGTAGGATCGCAGAGTCGGCCACGGCCTCGGCGACAGAGCGTGAGCCTCGTATGTTGAGTGGCTGCTCAGGGCCGGGGCTCAGGCTGTGGGGCTGCTGAGTCAGACAGGACTTAGCAACCGACAGCAGCAGTGTCTCACACAAATACTGTGGACAGGACCTGGGGAGAGAAGTTGAAGTTCATTGATAGCTGTACCAACCCCTCAATAAATTCTTAGTTTTTGCATCAAGAGATTCGAGGCAAAGCAAGAAAATTAAAGAGAAAAGGGGACACAGCATTCCATCATTGTTTTTAAAATACACAATAGAGAAAAATAAAGGAAGTGAATGAATGGTAGCTAAGGATGAGGGTCTGTGCACAGCACAGGTTCTCAAATTTGCAACTGTGTTTGCTTTCCAAATCATTATAAGAGCTCCATACTGCTGCTGCTGAGTCGCTTCAGTCGTGTCCGACTCTGTGCGACCCCATAGACGGCAGCCCACCAGGCTCCCCGTCCCTGGGCCTCTCCAGGCAAGAACACTGGAGTGGGCTGCCATTGCCTTCTCCAGCGCATGAAAGTGAAAAGTGAAAGGGAAGTCGCTCAGTCATATCCGACTCTTAGCGATCCCATGGACTGCAGCCCACCAGGCTCCTCCATCCATGGGATTTTCCAGGCAAGAGTACCAGAGTGGGCTGCCATTGCCTTCTCCGAAGAGCCCCATAAGGAAATCGTCATTCCCATCATCATCGCACTTTATGTGTTTCAGTTTGGCCTTTTTGTGTGGCTTTAGCCCTGGCTCCAAACGGTGCTTGCTGCCCTCTGCCCACTGCCCACTCTCTCCCTGGCCCATCGCATCTTCCTCTCCTGACCTCCCACGAAACAGGAGATAAACATTCCCGCCCTGAGGAGATACAGGAGTCCGCCCCACGCGCTTGAGCAGTGAGCTCCTCCGTCTTTGCTAAGGTCTGTTTCTGTGGTCACACCACCTCCCCACCCTCCTCAGAGGTGTGTGCAAGGATTCATCTCTGAGACTGACCTTTCTCTACTCAACACTCCTTAGAGGTTTTAAGTATTTCTCATGCATAGACAAATCTCACTTTTCTTTTTTTTTTTTTTTTAATATCCTTCTCCTCTAAACTCCAGAATTACCTGCCTGCAGGTAAGACTCTGACCTGAGTCTCCACTCGACACTAACAGCTCCATTACGTCTAACACTGTGGACACCTGGCCTTCCTTCCCAGACCTGCTTCCGCCTCCGCCCTCACTCTCAGTCAGGGACTCTCACCCGTCCAAGGCTGTGTGCTCACCCCTGTCTTTAATCGGTGTGCAAATCCACAAACTCATCTAAATACATTTACGTTCTAACACTTCTCCTTGTCTACACTGTCCCTGTCCCTGTCCAAGCCACCACCATCTGTCACCCCGATTATTGAAGTAGCCTTCTAGCAGGTCACCTTGCTTGGTCATTTTTCAGCTTTCTGATCACATATAATCCTATCACCGAGATCTTTCCACATGGCCTTAGTGATTGATTGATTGAGATATCTCAGTTCTTTATTCTTTTATTGACATATACTAGATGTATAATATTATACGTTACACATGTACAACCTCATGATTCACAGTTTTAAAGGCTATACTCCACCTGTAGTTATTATAAAATGTTGGCTCCGTTCCCTGTGCTGTGCATACATATCCTTGTAGCTCATCTTACACATATTAGTTTGTGTCCTATAGTCCCCTTCCTCTGTCTTGCCCCTACCCCTTCTCTCTTGCCACAGGTAACTACTGGTTTGTTCTCTATCTGTGAGCCTATTTTTTGTTATATTCATTAGTTTGTTGTATTTTTCAAATTCCGTGAGTGATGTCACACAGCATTTGTCTTTATCTGATTATTTTACTGAGCAGAATGCCTTCCAAGTCCATCTATGCTGCTGCAGACGGCAAAGTTCTATCCTTTTTTATGGCTGAGTAACAAAGGTCCATCTAGTCAAGGCTATGGTTTTTCCAGTAGTCATGTATGGATGTGAGAGTTAGACTATAAAGAAAGCTGAGCACCAAAGAATTAATGCTTTTGAACTGTGGTGTTGGAGAAGACTCTTGAGAGTTCCTTGGACTGCAAGGAGATCCAACCAGTCCATCCTAAAGGAGATCAGTCCTGGGTATTCCGTGGAAGGACTAATGTTGAGGCTGAAACTCCAGTACTGTGGCCACCTGATGCAAAGAGCTGACTCACTGGAAAAGACCCTGATGCTGGGAAAGATTGAGGGCGGGAGGAGAAGGGGACAACAGAGGTAGGATGGCATCATCGACTTGATGGGCATGGGTTTGGATAAGCGCCGGGAGTTGGTGACGGACAGGGAGGCCTGACGTGCTGCGGTTCATGGGGTCACAAAGAGTCAGACACGACTGAGTGACTGAACTGAGTATTTATTTATCTTTATCTGTTCATCTTGTTGATGGACAAGGTTGCTTCCAAATCTTAGCAGTCTTAAATAATGTTTCTTTGAAGATTGCAGTGCACATATATTTTCCAGTTAGTGCTCTTGTGTGTGTGTGTTTGTTGTTGTTGTTTTTTGTTTTTTTTGGATATATACTCAGAAGTAGAATTGCTGGATCATATGACATTTCTATTTTTAGCTTTTTTGAGAAATCTCCTTATGTCCAAACAACCCTATTTACAATAGCATTTCAGCATTCCCTAATCCCATTCCCCCTTTATTTTCTTCTGTTTACTTTATGCCATTAAACAACTATGATAATATACTTTTTAAATCTTTCATCTCTCGCTACTTAGAAAGTAAGCTTCGAAAGAGCAGACATTATTGTCTATTTTTTCATTGTTGTATCTCAAAGCTCAGATAGTGCCTAGTACAAAATAAAGCTTACTTGAAGTGTTTTTTAGTGTGTATGAACAAATGGCAGTATGTCTAGAATACTTGCAAAGTCTTCTGTCTGATAAATGATATCTACAGTTAAGTTAGCGTGTTACCGAGAAATTTGTCATGTATTGTGTATTTAAAATATTTCACAGCTGGAAGATTCTCAAAAACCAGGAGATCTTTGTATATGAAATATTTTCAGAGTTGAAAGATACCTCCCTAAAAGGGCTGGATTAAAGGATGCCTACTCACAGAGATCCGTGGCCTTCAGCACTATGATTATAAACCCACCTCTAATCCTCTAATGAAATATCCCTGACTTGGTGTCTGTAGTTCAGGGTTGTAATTGTGTCTTTGCAACACACAGTGATGTGATAGCTGGGCACGTTGCATAATCCACTTTGAGCTTAAGCTGTACACTGATGATGATAATAGTGAAAAGGACCTCACAAGACTGTGGTGAGGATCAGCTGAGATCCTGGACATGGTATATAAAATGTCACACATGCCACAGATATAAGAAACCTGAAAACATGCTACAAATATAAGGCTATGAGAAAACACAAAAGTTCACAAGTTTATCCTATGATTTTCTTACCACCCTAGTTTTCTTTACTATCAGATTCACTTAAACTTTGATTAAAGAAACTTCACATTTTGTTTGAGAGAATCCTTTAGGCACCTTGAAGATATTTCAGTAATACTCAGTTCCAAACATTATTTCCCAATTCTCTATACTGTCTTGGCTTTTCAATTAGATAATTCCCAAATTCTCTAAATATGTCAAACCAGGCTACTCACTTCTTTCTCTGACTACTTCTTTCTCTTCCACTATCTTTAAAAATCAGTCTGGCAAAGGCCCAGCAGAAGACTAAAGAAAAAGCGTACAGGACTGAATGAAAGCTTTAAGAATGTCAGTGTGGACCTAGGCCTCAGACCTGCCTTGGGACGTTAGTTAACTGAAATCCACACTGATCAAGCGAGCTTTGTTCCCCCTTTGCCATCACTGTTCACATCACTCACCCATCACCGGTTACCATCCTCTGTCCGTGGCATTTCCCAGGCAAGAATGCTGGAGTGGGTTGCCATTTCTTCCTTCAGGGGATCTTCCTGACCCAGGGATTGAACCCACATCTCCTGCATCGGCAGGCGGATTCTTTACCACCGCACCATCTGGGGACTGCCAGATATATAATTTGAAAACAAAAAAGGTTTCTCACATCCCAAGCATTCACTCCGAAGATTTGATGGATATACTTTTTTGTGTGTTTCTTTCACACCCTTGGTAAAGCCCCACTGGGCGGTTTGTTCCTTTGGTACATACAGTTCAGCACTGAGTTAAAAGAATGTGAAGCCTTTATATATCGTTGCCCGGCTTCTAGCTAGCCTCTGGGCTTGCTGGTTCTTATTAATGATTCATTTCTTTTGACAGGAGCAGCAACATTTCAGGACGTCTTGGGTGGAAGAAAGTTGGCAGAGAGAAAGTCCACAGTGAGTAGTTAAACATTATATGAATTAATACCCCCCATCAATAGTTTAATGGATGAAATACATTGATTGCTTTGAGAATTATGCTGAGGTCTACAGTAATAAGCAGAAATGTCTGATTTGACATCTTTTTTAAAAAATATGTCTGCAACGTAATCTACCACCAATTACACAACAGCCCCACCAAAGGGGCGCTGAGTGGTCGCACTACAGTAGTAACATGTTATAAAAGCTCAAGTTTCAGGACAATTAGCTTCTGGCTGCAGTTTATTACCCCATTTGAGATTTAAAAGATTTTTTTTTTCCATTGCATTCCAACAATGCTTATGTGTCTGGGGCTAACACTTTAAAACAATAATGGAATGGCAAATATCTGTCTGGCTGGAGTTTGCCCAAAAAGAAGTGTGTATTAGAGTTAAAAAAAAAAAAATCGAGCAAGGTACAGTGGAGAAAAACAAAAAAATTAAACCTTACTTCTTTAATTTCTCAAACTGACCAAAGTTGTAATGTTTTAGGAAGAAAAGAAAAATGCCTTTCACTGCTATTTTGTAAAAATTTCAAGAAATACTTTGGAGAATATGAATATCCTTGTTTGTTTAAACCAATGTCCGCATGCTGAAAAAGCAGTCCAGTTGATAATTCATAACCATCCATGTGTTGAGTAAACATCACAAGTTGTTTGATCTGAAATATACGACTCTCACGTTGAATTGCCTAGTACGACACAGAACTGGCAATCAGGAATTGTTTTAATGGTGGTGAAGACAGTGGAATTTATTGCATTCATTCTGTGGCCAGGCACTGTGCTGAGACTTTATGTGCATGACCTGATTTAATTCTCTGAAATCACCCTGGAGTTAGGTGCTATTATTTTCGCCATTTTATAGATGAGAAAATTGAGACATGGAGGGTCTAGTCATCAGAGGGTTCCAGGGCTAACGGTAGTAAGCGCTTTGGAAAACAGCGCTCAGTGCTCTAACCACCATGCAGCACAGCCTGATGGCGGTGCTGATGACGGTGGCGGGCAGGGCCGTGAACGGAAACGGCAGACACACCTTCGGAACCTCTTTATCAGTCTCCCGTATGGTATGTCACCTGGCTGTCTCTCTCTAGCTCTCTCAGCCATTTCCTTTATCTCAGACATCCGTTTCCCTTATCCCAAGGTCCATTTTGAAACGTTTTGTATGAATCTGTCATTTTCTCCTCCCTCCCCGCACACTCCATGATCTCACACTTCCAGGGGTTATTCGGGAACTGAGCTGGGTGCAGTGACTCGCTTCCGTGTCCCCACTTCCAGGGAAGAGTGAGGGGGTCTGTGCAAACTTTCTCAGCGCAGGACTCCTAGACTTCTCGTGTTGGACGTGATCCAGTCTAGGGCGCCAGCCAACAGCAGTGCCGGGTTTTTCTATCTGAGACAATATCAAACGTGTACTGATATCATTAAAATCTCAGATCCTCTTCACCTCTTGGGAAGAAGAATGCTTTCTGAGAGTTAAAATATTAATATCCAAAAAATTACAGAAAGAACCTTTGCGCAGATGAAGCAGTGAAGTGAAGAAGTGGACTGGCAAGTCATCAACAATCGGGCGATGACCTACAGCTTACTGGGCGGCCCTGGCTGTCCCCTGGTCTCAGCTCGGGCCGGGGTATTTCTAGCCAAGGTGTGCTGCCGTGCAATGCCGAGCCGTAGAGCAGGGCCCTTCGCACAGACGGCGTCCCTGTGTTCTTGCTCTCCTGAGGCTCCCTGTAGCTCCTGGCACATTGCCTCTGTACTCTGGAGTGGCTGACGAAGGAAGCAGCGGCTCTGTCCATCTCTGCGGCAGCGGCGCCCTGGCTGAGGTCAGCCCTGGTTCTCTTCTTGCGGCGCTTGGTGACGGGGCTCCACGTCTCAGTGGCGTCAGAGGAGCGGGCCTTGTGGCTTCTGCCTGGAGGGCAGTTCCGCGTCCCGTCTCCTTGGAGGTGCCTCCTCGCTCTTCACGCCGGCTACAGGGTCTGCCTCCTCTGTGGCTCCTCCACCCTTCTCACAGCCCAGGTGGACTTGCTGCCTCCTTGTGTTTGCTAACACTTTGTGTATCGTATCACACGACGCGTATTTCCTTTGTATTTCTCCTCTGTGATGCTGTATTCAGGGGAGATCCGGCTTGTTCGTGCCTTCTTTGCATCTGGAGCATGAAGCAAAATGTCAGGTCCCTATAAAGTTTATAGAAACGTCTCTTGTCCTGCACTGAGGTTCTGTGTCACTGAGTGTGTGTACATCCATTCAGAACCATTATAGTGTTCATATTACACGTACCACACGCACATACTGATCCAAGAGCCATGATGTTGGATTTCTTTGTCATTGTTCTGAAACTATTTGGTCATCCATTTTATCATCTGTAGACTCAGAGGAATGGTGTCAACTTGATTTTCTTTCATTTCTCAGCTCACTTTTATTAATTAGACCAAGATACACTTATCAGATACTTTCCCTGTCCCACCCACTGGACTTTGTAAGCATAAAATTCCATATATTTTAGTTAAAACACTACACATTTTAATTAAAAAGACAATAAACTTTGTATAGGCATAGAGTTAATTTCACAACTCTGCTTTTATAACCCAGTTTTATGACTCAGTTTTGAATATAATTCAAACCAAGATATCACATTATGCCTCAAAGCATACTATTTTTATCAATTAAGTAGAAAAACAATCGTTTCTCTCAGTGACCACAGATCAGAATTTCTAGGTTTTATCTCAGTGTCTGTTTTGTCTTTTCAAATGTCATAATACTGATTTGTGTGTGTTATATACGTTTAAAGCAAACGGAGAAAGTCTTTGGACTGAAAGAAATCTGTGCATTTGTTCAATAAACATTTACCGAATGATGCCGTCACATGTGTCTAGGATAAGAAGGTTTATAAGAGAGGTCTCTGCCTGTGAGAGGTTTATCAATTTAAGGGAGAAACACGGACGTGAACTCGCCAGTGTTGGAAGAAGGGCTCAGGCGGAGAACCTGCGGGACGGTGAGAGCAGGCGGGAAGGAGAGAGCAGGCAGGAAGGAATGTGCTTGGGCCTGGCCGAGGCTGAGATGGAGAGAGGAGGCTTGCGTAGACTTTCCTGGCTTCTGGACTTGGTTCTTCGTGTCAGCAGATGGCACTTGGGATGAATCTCAGGAAATATCAATATGCCCCCAGCCAGACAAAATGGGGGAGGAGGGAGAACATTCTCGGAAAGAGAAGCAGGGTGAGCCTGAGCAAATGAACGTGAAATACTCCATTGTTCTTAGGCAACTAGAAACACGCCAGCGTAGTGGGAGAGAAAGGGACAAGCCGGCTTCCCGGGTGCCGGCAGCCCCAGACTGAGCTTGCGCAGCCCCGTGCTCTCTTGGCTGAGATGCAAGAATAGGAACTCTATTGTGAACCTGCAGGGCAATCCAGGAGGGCCTTGTGCAGTAGGGCAAGTGAATCGTTTTCCAAAAAGTACTAGACACTTCAATGGCATAAAAATATTTACTGCCAACTGTGTTAGACTTTATTTTGGGGGCTTGAAAATCAGTGCAGATGGTGACTACAGCCATGAAATTAAAAGATGCTTACTCCTTGGAAGGAAAGTCATGACCAACCTAGACAACATACTAAAAAGCAGAGACATTACTTTGCCAACAAAGGTCCGTCTAGTCAAGGCTATGGTTTTTCCTGTGGTCATGTATGGATGTGAGAGTTGGACTGTGAAGAAAGCTGAGCGCTAAAGAATTGATGCTTTTGAACTGTGGTGTTGGAGAAGACTCTTGAGAGTCCCTTGGACTGCAAGGAGATCCAACCAGTCCAATCTAAAGAGATCAGCCCTGGGTGTTCTTTGGAAGGAATGATGCTAAAGGTGAAACTCCAATACTTTGGCTACCTGATGCGAAGAGTTGATTAACTGGAAAAGAGTCTGATGCTGGCAGGGATTGGGGGCAGGAGGAGAAGGGGACAACAGAGGATGAGATGGCTGGATGGCATCACTGGCTCAATGGACGTGAGTCTGAATGAACTCTGGGAGTTGGTGATGGACAGGGAGGCCTGGCGTGCTGTGATTCATGGGATCGCAGAGAGTGGGACATGCCTGAGTGACTGAACTGAGTGCGTCTCAGTACTGTTTTCCCTGTGGCTGCACCATTTCATATCCTCAACAAAAGTGTGTGAGGGTTCCTGTGTTTCTATGTCCTTGCCAACACTTGTCTTGTGTTTGCTTGTTTTATTGTTGCTGTTTGATAATAGTCATTCTACAGGTCTGAGATAAAATTAGAGTCTTCTTTTACACCATAACACAAAAACCAACTCCAGATGAGTAAAACACTTAAAAGACCTCAAACTTTAAAACTCCTAGCAGAACACGTAGCAGAAACAGTTCTGAACACTGGTCTTGACCTTGGTTTCATGGACATGACGCCGAAAGCAGAGAGCACAGCAGCTGCACAGTTGTGGTGCTGCATCAAACGGAAGAGTCTCTTCACGACAAAGGAAACGAAGGCAGCCTTCAGAATCAGACAGAACAGCTGATGAGGGTTTAGTTTCCAAAGTATACAAGGGGCTCCTGGGATCTTCCCGGATCAGAGATCCAACCCTTGTCTCCTATAATGGCAGGTGGAGCCTTTCTCACTGAGCCACCTGGGAAGCCCTCGTCATTTTGTAGATGAGAAGCACCATTTCATATCCTCAACAAAAGTGTGTGAGGGTTCCTGTGTTTCTATGTCCTTGCCAACACTTGTCTTGTGTTTGCTTGTTTTATTGTTGCTGTTTGATAATAGTCATTCTACAGGTCTGAGATAAAATTAGAGTCTTCTTTTACACCATAACACAAAAACCAACTCCAGATGAGTAAAACACTTAAAAGACCTCAAACTTTAAAACTCCTAGCAGAACACGTAGCAGAAACAGTTCTGAACACTGGTCTTGACCTTGGTTTCATGGACATACGCCGAAAGCAGAGAGCACAGCAGCTGCACAGTTGTGGTGCTGCATCAAACGGAAGAGTCTCTTCACGACAAAGGAAACGAAGGCAGCCTTCAGAATCAGACAGAACAGCTGATGAGGGTTTAGTTTCCAAAGTATACAAGGGGCTCCTGGGATCTTCCCGGATCAGAGATCCAACCCTTGTCTCCTATAATGGCAGGTGGAGCCTTTCTCACTGAGCCACCTGGGAAGCCCTCGTCATTTTGTAGATGAGAAGGGAGTGCTAACAGAGTAACAAGGTGTTTTAGCTCCTAGCATATATTAGGAACTTCATCTTTGTGATAGGAATGAAAAAAGTAGACTTACTTAAAAGGCAGGTTTCCTGACCTCTGGCCCTGTGGTCCTTGGACTGCAGATTTAACTTCTAGACTTGAGTGGATGCAAGGAGTCGGAGAGGCCTTGCTCAGACGGTAAAGCGTCTGCCTACAACACAGGTTCAAGCCCTAGGTCGCAAGATCTCCTGGAGAAGGAATGGCACCCCACTCCAGTCCTCTTGCCTGGAAAATCCCATGGACGGAGGAGACTGGTAGGCTACAGCCCACGGGGTCACAAAGAGTTGGACACGACTGAGCGACTGAACTGAACTGAAGTTAGGGGTGAGGCTACAACACCTACATCTCTGGTTTTCCGGTGCCGCAGAGCTCAGCCAGCTTGCGTGTCAGGGATTGGTACACTGGCCTTCGCTGGTCATGGTGCCGACCTCCTGGGGTCGTTCCAGTTCGGCCGGCTTCAATCTGTGTAGACCGTGTTCCCTGAGACCCCCGCTCCTTTCTAGGCTCCCACTCCTATCCCTGTGGACACTCAGGCGACTCTCCTGAGAAAGGAACTCCTCACTTCAGGGGTGTCTCTCGGAGAGCAGGGGGCGGGACAAGATGTCAGCAGGCCAGGGGCAGGTTCAAGTCAGACTTGCTGTTTGAGTCGCTCCGTCGTGTCTGACTCTGTGTGACCCCATGGACTGTAGCCCACCAGGCTCCTCTGTCCATGGGATTCTCCAGGCAAGAATACTGGGGTGGGTTGCCTTTTTCCTCCTCCAGGGGATCATCCCAACCCAGGGACCAAACTCAGGTCTCCTGTGTCCCCTGCATTGGCAGGCGGACTCATTATCTGAGAGTATATACTCTGAGGGCCCCAGGGGAGCCGCTCCTGCCCCAGGAGGCAGTGTCCACGGGAAAGCAACACAGTGCTCCCCACGGCCGTCTCTGAAGGGAAGCTTGGGCACCACAAGATAAAGGCTCTTCCACCGCTAGTTCAGCCAAGCAGAAAAGCTGGGCTTTGGCAGAGTGACTCGCACAGAGACTTGTTCTGTGAACACACCGAAACCTAGGTTCCCGAGGAGGTGCTTTGGGCACGTTACGTGAAAGCCCAGTTAACTCAGGGAGAAGCTGATAGTGACTAACAATTCCTCCAAAGGTCTATTTTTAGAAGCAAATCTGGTGAAATCATAATGGTCAGGCAAGAGGAGGACTGGCCCAGTGACCTAGTGACCGCTCAGTGGGAAAGCTGAAACCAGCCCTGGAAAATTTCATCAATCTCATGGCCTTTTAAACGGGCACCATTTTAAAAAATACCCATGGCTATCCTAAAAAGTCTCCCTTTCTTTATGAGGAACCACATACTGAGAGCCAGTTTCATTTTGGGAAAGAAAAAAAAGGTCCTCAAATTTCATGGCAGTCCCACCAAAAGCTCTGGCCTTAAAATGTTAATTAGGTCATTAGTTGAATGAGCAATCATGCTCTTCCTTCTGATACATCACTTGGACCCAGACGCCTGGAGCTTCTCACTACTTCATTTAATGCCAAGTGAGCCCCTCCATATTTTAAGGTCAGAGCTTTCTGAGAATTGCATTTTGTAGCTGCTGCATCTAAATGCTGTAGCAGTTGTTTCTGCTCTTGATAGATGCCGCCAAATTTGTTAGCTGCTTAGATCAAGAAGTTACCACTCACTCTATTGGACTTGCCTCAGTCTTTGTGCCCATCTGTGGTTCCGTTCCAGAACCTCAAGGGGAAGTTCGCCTAATTAAAGGAGATGTAAATCTGGAAAACACATGGGCTGGCGATGAAAACTAATTAACCCAATTATTCATTCAATCAGCAGTTCTGCCGTAAGCAGGTACTACATCGTCTGTCCTGAGAGGACAGTGAACAAAACCAGAGATGACCTCAGCTCTTGAAGGGTTTAGGGTCTGGAGTCATTCTGTAAATGCTTGCTAATTTGATTTGACTATATGCTAACTCAGCATATTCCAGGCCTGGATTATCTGGTTGAAAAATAAGGAGAACGGGACCAATGCTTCCGTTGCCATGGTTCAGTTGCTAAGCTCTGGCCGACTCTTTGCGGCCCTGTGGACTGCAGCATGCCACTGTCTCCCACTATCTGCTGGAATTTTCTTCAGATTCATGTCTGTTGAGTCGGTTGTTTCAAATGCAAGAATGATGTCTAAAGCCAATCATTTAGTCAAAGCCAAAGTCATTGGGTATGAAAGGCTGGTGGGAAGTACATTATTCAACTGAAATGTCAACTTGGATTCCTCAGACAGCTTGCTTTAGGCTTCTCTTCCTCTTCTGCCCAGAGCCCCTCCCTGAGGCATAGCTCTCCTCAGGACCTGAGCTTTTGTGCCCACTGAGAAGCACCCTGTTCCTGCCCCCCCTCTCTCTCAGGGCCGATTAGGGCAACTGGAGCGTCTCAGGCATCCTGCACTCCCCTCCAGCTGCCTGTGTTCAGCAGGCCCCCGCAGCTGTTCCCAGCTTCCCCTCTCCTGTACCGCCTTCTGATACGCGTCTTTCTCGCTGTCTGGCCCTCCCACAAGCCCCAGAATCCTGCCTGCTGGAAGATACCTCTGTCTGGGCGTGAAGGCAATGTGCGTGATTGCAGAGGCTGTAGTCTGAAGTATAAAGATTCTTTCAGAGTCTTTATCAGCGTCTGTATTGTTGTGGTCTGTTTTCACAACCAACCTGGCCTTCTCATTCCTCAGCTATCTTCTGCAGTTGCAACAAACTTTTGCTCCCGCTTCTTTGAATGGTGGAGGCCCAGTTACAGATTCTGCTCAGAGTCTTATCTCTTAACTGATGGGCACTTGAGAAGGGGTAGCAGTGAAGCAGGTCATGTCTATGAAGTTAAGAGCCTTAGAGCCAGCTTGTTCACATTTAATGTCTACATTTCAAAAGTGTTTTCATTTGACCACTTCTCTTTTATGCCCTTTCATCTCATAAACAAGTCAGACTCTCCAGATTTTGCCTAGCTGTCCTGTGTGATCAAAACAGAGAAGTTACTAGCTAAATCATATTTTTCAGGGACTCAGGAAGAAAGGGCCAAGCTCTCAGCAAGAGCTCCCCAGATGATCAGGATGGCGTGCCCGAGTTTACTGGAGCCTGGCCTCTTCTGCCCCCTTCCTTTATATAAAATGGAAAACTGTTCCTATGGTGCATCAACGCTCTGAGTAACGTCTGTTGCCTCTGGGCAAGGCTCGCAGGGGACCGTCCTCAAGCCAACTCTGTGTTATTCAAGCCTAGTACCGCTGGAGCTGGGACACTTCCCTCTCTATATACTGTCCATCCCACGTTACTTCAGATAGGACTTTCATATGACAATAAAGAGAAGAGCTCTGCACTCCCCTCTGTACTGGATATCACTAGGTTTCAGCTCTACTTTCCGAAAGATACAGCTTTTTCAGTTCCTCTCAAGGGTTGAGAGCATATGCACAACAGTCCTGAATGGTCAGTGATTAGGTTCCAGCAGAGGCCAGCAAGAAACGTGCCATCAAATATATATTAAGGTGATTTCAGAGTGTGATAACTTTTAGGAGAAAGATAAAGCCAGATAATGAGGCTGAGGGTGAGCCATAGAGAATGTGTGTGTCGGCGGGGGGTGGGTAGGTGGAAACTAGCTGGGAGGACAAGATGAGAAAGTTTCTCTGGGGGGGAGATTCGAGTTGAAAGCACATCCAGTGACTAGTGGGCATCCTTTGTGGAAAATTTGGGGGGATGGCATCTGAAAAGATGGCAAATACAAAATCCTGAAGCTAGAAGAGAAATGGCAAAAAAAAAAAAAAAAAGTGGCTGAATAGTATTGGACAAAGTGTTTTGGGGAAAGAGGCAGGAGCCAGGAACATTTTCTAGAGCCTACTAAGATTTAGGGATATTTTGGCAACTGCAGTGGGAAACCATTGATCCTTGAGGCAAGTGCGAAGTTCCACGCTTTCTCTGTATGAAATCCTTGATGTCTTGTTTGTAAAGTTTCTTCTCTGGTTACCTGGATACCAGCAGTGACACCAGCCTTATAATTTATCTGCTGATTAGGTGTCATGCTGTTCCTCCTTAATTCTCAATCTCTTGGGTCTTTGGTAGCAACTGGGCAAATCCCGTGATGCCAACCTGCCACCCACGTCTCTGGTTTTTATTTTCCATAAGCTGACATCAAATAACGGAGCCTTGAAGCAAGCTTATAAGCTAGCCAGTAGCACAACTGGCCTTATAAACTTGCCTTTTGTTTCCTGTGTTTCCTGTGTTCAATAGCACACGCACAAGTTTAGTGATGATCTCCCATTTAAGCAGTTTGAGGATGGACTCTTGTGATATCGAGTTGCAGCAAAGTCAGGTCCTCCCTGAGGAAAATTATAAGCAGGACAGTCCCAGACAGTCCCTTGTATTTTTTCGTAGTAAAGGAATTACATCCAGTCTGCCAGGATCAGTGGCACATGGCTTGGGTGAAAGGCTGCTTTCTTGACCATAACAGATCTTACACCTCCTGCCTAGGACTCTTCAAATGGGAAGCAGCATGGGGTTCCTAGAGAGGTTCTTCTGTTTACCAGAATCAGGAAATGTGACTGAACACTGGGTTTTGTGTGCAGCACTGCTGGGCACTGGTCAGAAAAGAGATGGCTTTCACCTACAACAGCGCTGCGTTCCTGAAATGTAGCTGAGATGTTTAACGCAAGGAAAGCAGGAGTTTCCTTCCCTTCACTCTTAAAACAAACAAACAAAGAACTATTAACTTTTGCTGTGCTGGGTCTCGGTCGCCGGGGGGGCTTTTCTCTAGTTGGGGCCCCTGGAACTCCGCAGTTCCGGCCTCCAGTTTCTCCGCGCCGAGCTTGGGCCCTGAGTGCACAGGCTTCAGGAGCTGGGACTCACGGGCTCAGCCGCCCCATGGAGACCAGGCACCAAATCCGTGGTCCCTGAATTGGCAAGTGGATTCTTCACCACTGGACCACCAGGGAAGTCTTCACTCCTAATGAGCACCTTCTCAGCTTTCTTCTGCAATCCTCAACTAAGCTCTGTATCCCTACAGGTCATCTCTAAGAACCTGTGACTAACCGAGGTAGTTATTTCTGTTTGTCTGGTTGGTTCTGTTTTAATCTTGCCTGGGTTCTGCCTCTTCGCTCTTAGGACTTGTCTGGATAAGAAGGCAGCACGGATCCTTGACCACCAGGACGTCTGCTGTCAACCACAGCGCTTAGAATTCGCAGTTCATCTACCTTCAACTCAAATCTTTTTAAAATGTGTTGAGCCCCCCTTAAGGAGGTTGTCTGACTGGGTCTCTGCCCTCATCCGATACTTTCTCGATTTAATCTAACATCTCATGTTGAAAAAAAAAAATCCAATACCATTTATGCTCACCTCTATACTTTTGGGAAGATGGTGCCCATTAACTTTTCTTAGGTGCAACTAAAAACTCCATCTGTAAAGACTTTGAGAAAAAGCAGACAGAACCACTTATGGGTTGGATTTCTTTCAGCTCATGGTCTTCAGCTCTTGGCGACTTTGCTCCCCAGGGGGTGTTTTGTGACTGGAGATGCTTCTGTAGGCCCAGCTCCGGGTGGAGTGGCATTCAGTGGGCAGAGCCTGGGAGACTGCCTCAGTTTCCAGGGCACGGGGCGGCCTCCACGACACAGAGCGTCTCTGGTGTCCACGTTGAGAAACCTGGAAGCAGGCTCATCCTCGGGAATCTCCCAACTCATATGTTTTCACCGGTCAGCAGTCACAAGGCTTTCACAAGGTAGTATTAATATACTTGTCATGATGCTGAAACACTAAAATATTGTTAAATAGCTTGTTAACAATCTGTTAAATATTTTAAATAGAATACTCTCTACGACTGAAATCACTCGACGGTATTGCTGGTTGCATTTCCAGTGATATAATTTTGTTGCGTAATAAAAATTATGGTGTTTGCTCCAAGCCTGCTAAAAATCCTTTGCCAAGTTAATAAAGGAGGCTAGCCTGAATATGTTTGAAAGATTTAAAGGGGCCACTGGTGTTCTAATTAGATCGAGGCTGTGTGTAAACACACACTCATATTCACACAAACATACAGGAGTGCCACGTGTCCATCGATCATCTCGCACTAACAGGTATTTATAACCTTTATGGTTGATGGCAGGGAAGCCAGATCAATTGTTGAGATCCACAGGCTGAATCACAAAACTCTGTGATTACATTCAAATGTTTCCTTGGTTTTATTTGTCACTTGAAAGCAAATGAAACCCACAGCTAGACAAACAAAAAGTTCTCATCACTTTGGTTTATCCCAGGCTCGTGTGTAACTTTCATCCTCAGAGAAAGAGGGAGCGAAGGGAAGAGTCATCCGTCTGACACGTATTGTCCCAGGTCTTGTCCGTCAGTTTCTTTTCCGTCACTTGTTTTCGGTAAATAAATCAACTTTGAACATAAAATGTCAAAGAAGCAAAGTGTTTACTATATGAATGTGGGGGTTGGTTTTTCAGAAGGGTGGGTTTACTCTAATGATCTCATTTCACTTTCCACGTTGGCCTACAGTAATGGAAGAGACCAAAAGACTTCTGGCCAGGGTGCGGCTTCTCGAGAAATCGCAGAATAGCATGAATATCACTGACCGTTTCCACCTCTTGGCTCCGTGCTTCTTGCACACTGTGAGCGACCGCCTCGGCCAGCATTGTTTCTGAGCCCCGGCAGCAGAGCACGGGGTGCAGCCGAGGTGGCCTCCAGGACCCTGCGGTCACAGAAAGCCGTTTCCCCGGAGGCAGACTGCAGCCTCCCACGTGGATCTGTTTTTCCAATGATCATCTCTCCTTCCCTCAGTGTCTTCTTTGCACTCAGTCGACCGGCTTGAAATGTGAAGGTTAGTGCACTGGGTGTGCATGTGGGAAGAAGTACACACCGGTACCTAGAGGCTGTTAATCATCCCGATCGTTTTTTCACTAAGGAGGATACACTCAGCTCAGAGACTGGGACCTGCGCACAGCAAGCAGGGCGGCACTCTCTCACGATGGGATGACCCAGCACTGTATTTCACGGGCCAGCCAGCCGTTTTCTTCTCTTATCTTATAATGAACCTACAAGATCAGGTCCGTGAACTTGACTGTGCATCAGTTTTGATAACGACACAGATTTGTATAGCCAGTTGGTTACTTGGATTTGTTAAATTTAAATTGATATGATGTGTGTATATTACCAGCAGAATTAGTTGCTTGATTGTTGGCTTGAGCAATGCTAAAGAGGATAGAAAAGAATCATAGTATTAACATTGTTCAGTTTTTCTCTTTTTTTCATTTCGGTATCTTTCATCCAAAGAGATGTGGATGAAAGGGCTTCCCGGCTGGCACTGCTACTGAAGAGCCTGCCTGCCGGTGCAGGAGGTGAAAGAGATGCAGGTTCGATCCCTGCTTTGGGAGGATCCCCTGGGGGAGGGGTTGGCAACCAATCCCAACATGCTTGCCTGGAAAATCCCACAGAGGAGCCTGGTGCGCTACAGTCCATGGGGTCGCAAAGAGTCAGACACGACTGAAGTGAATCAGCACGAAGCATGCACATATGTTATATACACACACACGCATGTGCGCGCTCTTGGTAACATGTCTGAAATCAAAGTCCAGCTTTTTTGATACCAAAAGTTATTTCAGCGTTAGTTATATCACTAAGTTTTATCAGCTGCTCATGAGGTGTAAAGCTGGACCCGATTACTAGCTCTCAGGGCGTGCTTAAATATGCTGTGTACATATGATATGTGTATGTTCTTTTCAGAACGAATTCACTTTCATGTCCAATTTATTTCTGGGAGGAGAGGTAGCTACTTGTCCCTTTGGTCCAAATACCTTAACTCTAGTTTAGTCTGACCCACTTCAATAATGACTGCGCCCTTGACCTCATATACCTCTAAAGGCCCAGTAGCAAATGATCAATTTGTATATTTATATTGTATTCCAAGAGGATGTCAGGGACACCAATGAATGGGTGAGTGAGAGCTCGCTTAAATGATAAATGGTTGGCTCCTGGCCTAAATTATATTTACTAGAAATACTAAGGACATTAGTAAAATGGAATTCTGTAACTAAGGAAGCCAATGAAAGTGGAATTGATAAATTCTGGGTGCTGCTGCTGCTGCTAAGTTGCATCAGTCGTGTCCGACTCTGTGTGACTCCATAGACGGCAGCCCACCAGACTCCTCTGCCCGGGGATTCTCCAGGCAAGAACACTGGAGTGGGGTGCCGTTTCCTTCTCAAAATCTGGGTGAATTATAATCTACCTTGTACCATATAAAATATAAACAGAAAATGCCTGACATGATGCTGCGAACCCAGAAAACAGGCCTTAGTCCCACCTCTTGGGGCTGTTGGCTAGACTCTTTCAGGGACTAGGTGGTTCCTCTGAGATCCCAGCCTTCCGACACACACCCGCAGACCTCGCATTAGACACCGACACACACCCGCAGACCTCGCATTAGACACGGATGAGGTTAACATATTTGCAGGCAAATCACTGAGTTCAGAGTGGACGGCCAACTGCCACCACAGTGTTACTGATTTTGCCTGAGAATGTAGCACTTCTGATAAAAACTTGATATCTAAGACAAAACTGGAAATTCGGGAGAAAATTCACTCCATATCACTGTATATAAGTGTGTGTGAGTGTATGAATCAAGGGCCGCTTTTCACATCTCCTTCTAAAACACCCACATCTTGGATTTAACCACCATTGGACTGATTGACAAAATAATTTCACTGAGCTCTTACGTTTTTCTTTCTTCTTGCTGTTGTTCCTGAAACAACATTTGCCTGTGTGTGAAGGTGAGGAGCGTCTGAGGACAGGAGCCAGGCGTTCCTGAGTCTGACTGTGGGTTTGGAGTCTCAGTGGCGCTAGGGTTGGTGGGGAAGTCATAGCCGCCGAGGGCAGGGCCTTGGAGGAGGCAGGCTGCCGTCCACGGAAAGGCTAGCTGGCGGGCCATCTGGGGTGGCTGGGGTCTTCCCTGTCAAGGGCGGCATGTCGTTCTAACGTGGTCACTGAGGAGAGACGGAGCAGAGAGGGACCAGCTGCTCTCAGGGGGCACGCGGGGTCTGGGCCTTTCGGAATAGTGACCAGACCTTGTGAAAATCTCCTGCCCCGCAGGAGGCTCTGGTTATGGTCTGAAAGCTTCACCACCAGGTTGTCCTTCAGTCGCTGAGTCTCGTGTGTGACTCTGAGACCCCCTGGCCGGCAGCACACAGACCCCTCTGTCCTCCACTGTCTCCTGGAGTTTGCTCACATCACGTCCACTGAGTTGGTAATGCCGTCTAACCGTCTCATCCTCGGCGACTCTCTCCTTTGCCTTCAGTCTTTCCCAGCATCTGGGTTTTTTCCAGTGAGACAGCTCTTCCCATCAGGTGGCCAAAATATTAGAGCTGTGTCAGTCCATCCAGTGAATATTCAGGGCTGGCCTTTACACTGGTCTTCCAAACGCCAGCTATTCACGTGCAACGACTGATTTATTACCTACCTTGGAATGTACGACATAAAACCCGTCTCAGGAAGAGAATTTTGAGAAGGGATGGACAGATGGAAAGATTGGAAGGTGGGCTCACATGTGAAGGAAATGGGCAGTTGGTTCCGTAGCTTAAAAACATACACAAGAGCAGACATGAGCTCGAGACTCGTATTAGCTGGAAACCCCGCGCCCTTTATAGCAAAGAGGCCTCAAGAGCACATTTAGCATCTACTTAATAACAATATTAGCATCAGTTTGGCAAAGCTACCTCAGACATAACATTTAAGAATGAGAGTTTCTGGAGCATAAAATTACAATTGCTTTGCTAGTAAAAGGATAAAACAAATGTCTATTCAAGCTAATTGCTGTCCAAATTGTGATTTTTGTTGTTGTTGTTAGCATGTAATAAACCCAACTCATTTTATTATAATGGGATATAGTCCCTATATAATATAATAAAACCTGCAAAGAATTAGACAGTTGCATTTTTTTTTTTCCTGGCCATGTTCACGTTAACTTAAAACGTCTGTAGTCAGTGACCAGGAGGTAAACACACTGGGAAAACAAGAGCCGTCTAGCTTAGGACTATTTTTACTTGGGGATTTAAGCAATTTTCAGAGCGTGGATTTCCAGGTGACAGTGAAACATATAAAGACGCTGAGAAAGCAAACAACATATTCCTTGGGATAGAAAATCATGATTGAAAGGCCAGGGGCCGTAGAGTTAACTGCGAAGAGGTGATAGGATTGTGTCACCGGACAGTTAGAACGACTTTTTCTCGCAGTATTTCTAGAGCTCGGCTTGTCTAAGCAAACTCAGGACCTCATCTTAGTTACCCAGGAATTTCCCAGTTTTCAGACTGAAAGTCTTGTGAGTCACAAACCCCACACTCCTGGGCAAACCAGGTTTTTCTTCACTCGAACCCTGGGGAGAACAGTTAGCTTCCTTGGAAGCAAAGTGCCTTAGAACACATGCCTTTCTGCCTGAGACTCTCTCTGAAGCTGAGATATGCAGAATGCACTTCTCGGGATCCCAGAATTCCCTGGGTCCCTGAAATCAGTTATTTTGATTAGCAGGCTCCAGAAAAAGCTTCCTTGCCACCCAAATATCCTCTCCTTGTTCCTAAAGACTATTTTCTCATCTCAGCTCAAGTTAAGGTTTTGAACTGGACATTTGAAGTATCCTCCATAGGAAGACTCTTTAGAGTCCCTTGGACTGCAAGAAGATCAGACCAGTCCATCTTGAAGGAAATCAATCCTGAATCCTCTTTGGAAGGACTGATGCTGAAGCTCTAATACTTTGGCCACCTGATGTGAAGAGCCAACTCATTAGAAAGGTCCCTGACTCTGGAGAAGATTGAGGGCAGGAGGAGAAGGGGCGGCAGAGGATGAGAGGGCTGGATGGCATCATCGACTCAATGGACATGAGTTTGAGCAAACTCTGGGAGGTCATAAAGGACAGGGGAGCCTGGTGTGCTGCAGCCCATGGGGTCGCAGAATCGGACACGGCTGAGTGGCTGAACAACCACAAAGCATTAAGTAGGGCAATGGTATGTGTGTGCCACCCTCCTAGCCGACAAAGGGTACTTTTGTATTCCGTTGAGTGAAATGGATATTCTCACACCTCCCAGAGGGTCTCTCTGCTTTGAAGCAGTGGTCCTCCCAGGACAGGGAGGAGCCTGGCAGAGATCATCTCCAGGATGATAATTTTCACTTCAGGTGTACCCCACAGTTTCTATTATGTAAGCACATTACGTTTGCTTGGAACAGACGCTACCGTCAAGAACCCGGACAACCTCAACCCTGCGCCTCTCGCCTGGGAAGGGAGGAGATGTGTATAAGAGACAGTCTGTATTGTTGTGGTCTGTTTTCACAACCAACCTGGCCTTCTCATTCCTCAGCTATCTTCTGCAGTTGCAACAAACTTTTGCTCCCGGCTTCTTTGAATGGTGGAGGCCCAGTTACAGATTCTGCTCAGAGTCTTATCTCTTAACTGATGGGCACTTGAGAAGGGGTAGCAGTGAAGCAGGTCATGTCTATGAAGTTAAGAGCCTTAGAGCCAGCTTGTTCACATTTAATGTCTACATTTCAAAAGTGTTTTCATTTGACCACTTCTCTTTTATGCCCTTTCATCTCATAAACAAGTCAGACTCTCCAGATTTTGCCTAGCTGTCCTGTGTGATCAAAACAGAGAAGTTACTAGCTAAAT